>BJCN01134399.1:0-18703 GCA_018326445.1 Flaveria brownii
AAGCATAAGACTTTTTTTAAAAATAAGAAATATTTAAAATTGGTATTTTTAAAAAGTTATTTTTTTAAAACCAAAAATAATTAAATTTAAGAGTTATAATAAAAAAAATTTAAATGATATATAAATTTAACATTTTCTTGATGAATTCATATGAAATCTAACAACGCAATTTCTTTTTCATAAACTAATTAATAGCGTAGAAAACATTCAAACTCATATAAAAGCTAAACAAATAATATTTCGTAAATCAATTTCATGGGGTATGGTTTCGTGATTTAAAACTGAGAGTAAATAGGGACTTATTTTTAGAAATTAAAATTCCTTTAAAAAAAGAAAGATTTGAGTTATTCTTAGTTAGTATTGAATATTAAAAACATAGTAAAAATAAATCTTTGTGCTAAATTGCATGAAATTGGAACATGAGCCCTAATCAAAGAGTTTTATTTGATTAGGGCTCATGTTATATTTGATTAGGGCTCATTTAATCAAATTGCTTGATTAGGGCTCATTTAATCAAATTGCTTGATTAGGGCTCATTTAATCAAATTGCATTATATCTTTTATGTACGTTTACAATTGGACGAATTACAAACTAGCATTCTAGAGTGATTAACAAAACCAAATGGAACATAAGCCCTAATCAAGCAATCGTACATCCACACTACAAATGCACAATTTGGCTTGCCACTTGTTACACCTGTATCTGAATGAAAAAAAGGTCTACTTGTGTCGGATCAATTAGAAGTGTTGTACTTCTGAATCAGAATATACTTTGAGAATGCAAATTGTTATCCGCTTTTAAGTAGATGAGTCAAAATGGTTAGTTAGGGGCCACATTATTTTCTTTATTCATTTTAGTACTTAGTTACCTTGAAACATTTAAGGTGATATATTTTAAAATTTGTTCATGATTAATATTTCTCGATAACTATCATCTTTGGTTAAGTCATTAACATTTCTACGGATTGCTAAAATCATAAACAAAAGAAAATGAAAAAAATAATATATAAATCTGAAGATTTTAAAGTTCTTAACTTCACCAACATTTATATGTGGTTGAGATTTTATGTAAGAAATCAACAAGATAACACTATACTTAAATTTAAAAATAATAATCTTTTATCTTTATGCTTCCACCAATGAGAAAATTGATTTGATTGATGCATCCGACAACAAAAAATCGTTTGTACCTTTCAATAACAAACGATAAAAAAACAATCACGATCGTCCAAGTACCCTCAAAAATAGAAAAGACGTAAGGTTTAATTAGTGATTTCAACTCAAAAATCATTATATATTTAAAATAAATATTGGAAGTAACACACAACACATATAAATGAAAATACATATATATGTTTTTGCAAATTAACTAACTTCTCATAATTTTCCTTTCAAAAAAAAAAAAAAAACCAACTTCTCATAAAAACGTCTACTCTATGATCTAACATTATAAAAGCTGTTCAAAAAATAATAATAATAATAAAAATCTAACATTACAAAAAAGTATAATGTTAACTTTCTACATTATTATTTTATATATTTAAAAGTTAAAATACCAAAAAAATAGAAACCCTTGTGGCCTTGTGGGTATATTACAAATTCAAGAAAAAAATAAAAATAAAAACAGTGAGTGTGCGTTTGGGTGGTTAAGCCTTCAAATTTCACAACTACCACTCAATTGAAAAGGTGACAAACCAAGAAATCCAAACAAAAATCCACAAATCAACAAGCACCACAATGACATAATGTGGACTTAATAAATCATCAAAAAAATGTTAAAAATGCCAAATAAAAAATAAAAAAAAATCCCAATAATCACCACCAGTTCTCCTCCTTACACCACCACCCTCCATGGCCACCAGCTAAAATATTATTCTTTAACAAACCGCATATTCTCCATAAAATTATCTACAAACCATGACTACATCTTCTTACTCTTTTTCTTCCACTAGAAACCCAATCACACATTCAAACAACTTGTTTCTTAATTCCAATCTTTATCTACCAAAATGCAGAAATCATGTTGCTTTCACTCAAGAGCCCAAAAAAGATTTGATCTTGAACATACCCAAATCATATTTTCCATTTTCGAACCGAAAAACTTACCATAATTCCACAAAACAATTTGCATCTTTATCGGAATCGAGTCACAATCAAGAACATGTTAAAGAAGAAGAAGAAGGTGAATTGCCTGGTATGGCTCAGGCTTTTAACATATCTTCAAACACAGCTTCTGCTATTTCTATTTGCATAGCAGTTGCAGCTTTGAGTTTGCCACTTTTCATGAAAACTTTAGCTCAAGGATTGAGTTTGAAGGTTAAAGTGTTGTCATATGCAACCCTCTTATTCGGGTTTTTCATGGCTTGGAATATTGGCGCGAATGACGTGGCGAATGCCATGGGGACATCAGTGGGGTCCGGGGCTCTGACGCTCCGGCAGGCGGTGCTGACCGCGGCGGTGTTGGAGTTTTCGGGGGCGTTGTTGATGGGTGGGCATGTTACTAGCACAATGCAGAAAGGGATTCTTGTTGCTAATGTTTTTCAAGGGAATGATTCTCTGCTTTTTGCTGGTTTGTTATCTTCTTTAGCATCTGCTGGTACTTGGTTACAGGTAAAGATTATAGTTTTTTGGTACTTATTAGTTGATACTACTGTCTTTTGTAGTAAAACATGATTGTTTCAAGTGATATTCACCTTATGTTAGTAGGTTGATTGAATAGATATGGATTTGGATATCTTAAATCTAGGAGCAAAGGTGGACTCATGTAGTAAACTGTAAAAGAACTAATGAAGTATAAATATTTGACAATTGGTAAAAGATCTTGGATGCGTAATAATTAGATAGACCCAATCACCTAATAAACAATCTTGGATAGACCCAAAGTACCCTTCATTTATAGAAACAAAAAAATAACCATACTAAACAAGGGAGCTGCATTTGACCTTTTATACATGCAAAATGTGTAGCTTTTATGGTGTTGCTCATGTTGCATCACATTATGATGGTGCATACAGCGGTCAGAAATCTGGAATTCACCAAATCTATGATAAATTTAAATACCCTTTATTCCTAGAACTAAAAAGATCCTTAAACTAACCTAGGGAGCCGCTTTGAGTTTTCATACAAAGAAAATGTTGACTTCAGGTCTTGCTAAGGTTGTGTTATTTGCATCAATTTGTGAGTGTGCAGATCCTAGTAAAAACTCTTGGATCTACCAATATATAGAATAAATTGATAAAAGATGCAATGTTTCTATGAAAGAAGATCCAAAAACTAAACTAGGGAGCTGAATTTGACTTTTTAAACAAGAAAATGTTGACCTTTTGGGTCTTGCTCACCTTGCATCATTTTATGACATTGCATACCCTGGTCAGACAACTTGGATTTGATCAATATATAGGCTATATCTCATAAAAAACAAAAAAATAAAATAAAAAAATAAAACCTTGATTCCTAGAACTAAAAAGATCCTTAAACTAAGCTATGGATATGCATTTGACTTCTTTCACATGAAAAATGTCGACTTTCAGTTCTTGCTAAGGTTGCATCATTTAACAATAGTGTACACCCTGGTCAAAAATATTGAAAATCACCAATATTTAGGATGTATCTAAAAAACCCTTTGTTCCTGGAACCAAAAAAAGATCATTAAACTAAACCACGAATCTGCATTCAACTTTCTATACAGGAATAATGTTGACTTTTGAGGTCTTGCTCAGGTTAAATGCTATGATAATTGGAAAACATACTCCTAGAACAAAAAAGATCAATAAACTAACCTGGGGAGCTATGTTCGAACCTTTATACATCGAAAATGTTGACTTTTTGGTTCTTCCTAAGTTTGCATCCTCATATTATAGTACATGCATTTGTAAAAAAATCTTGGATCCACATATACTTAAGATGGATCTTGAAAAACTATTTTCCCTAGAACGAAACTGTTCCTTAAACTGAACTAGGGAGTGGGAAGCTGCATTTGACTTTTATTACAAGAATAATGTTGACTTTTATGGTCTTGGTCAGGTTGCATCATTTTATGGATGGCCTGTGTCGACTACACACTGTATTGTAGGATCCATGGTTGGGTTTGGGCTTGTGTATGGTGGACCTGGTGCAGTTTTCTGGAGCTCATTAGCAAGGGTGACATCATCTTGGGTTATATCCCCTATTCTGGGTGCAGTAGTTTCCTTTCTTGTGTACAAATGCATCCGCAGGGTATGTAACCTACTAATGCATATAATTAATGCATTTTTTACATTATATTACAGGGATGCAAGTTTTGAAAGTGATTATTGCGACTTAATAAGGTGTCCAGAATTTAGGATTTCATGTAACTTAATTATTGTTGTGCTGATGCATATACCTGAATCTTGGACACCTAGTTAGTGTGTAAAACTAGATCTGGAAATTTGATCCATCTATTCATGAACAAGTCGATTTTAGTAATGATGTATCTCTAATGGGTCAATGGGCAAAATCGAAACCTTAACTTAAAAGAAAACATGTCAAATGGTCTGACGAGTTAAAACCTCAAAAGTATGTTTCTAAATTATCCTAGTAAGAATAGTTTTTGTAATTATTAAAAAAATTATTTATTAGAAAAAACTTAAAAGCAAAAAAATAGTTTTATGTCAACCCAACCCTACTGACCTACACACACAATTGGATTGAAAAGCACGTTAAATGGATCAAACAAGTCAAAACTCAAAAGTCACCCAAAGTGTAATTTATAATGCACTCATTCAAAGCTTATATTATTACAAAAATAAGATAAGTTTTGTTATCATATTTGACCTGCTAATAATTTATTTCAAAAATTAGAATTATGGAAACAAGTTTCAGGTCAACCTGATACATAATGAAAATTACTTATTTTCAGTCTTGACATGATGCAGGCTTTCCCGGTTTTACAAGCATTTGTATGCATTCTTAACCAATTTATGTTATATTTTTAGTTTGTTTACAGTGCTCCAAACCCTGGAGAAGCGGCAGCAGCTGCCGCCCCTGTTGCTGTTTTTGTGGGTGTCACAGCAATAACTTTTGCAGCTTTTCCTCTAAGCAACAAACCACCAATAGCACTAGCCCAAGCCTTAGGTTGTGGCATACTAGGCGCATTTTTAGTAAACAATATCATCCGTAAACAGCTCGGTCACCTCCTAGCAAAGTCAAAGTCAACCCACCATGAGCCACACGAAGAGTCAACTCCTAAAAACATCGGTTTCCTATCAGATATTGCAGGCCCCACTGGCACCCAGCTTGAAATAGTTTACGGTGTGTTTGGTTACATGCAGATTCTATCAGCCTGCTTCATGTCATTTGCTCATGGAGGAAATGATGTGTCAAATGCAATCGGCCCATTAGCTGCGGCTCTTTCTATACTACAAGGTGGGGCCACCGGAGGTGAAATCATAATTCCACTTGATGTTCTTGCTTGGGGTGGATTTGGGATTGTTGCAGGGCTTATGATGTGGGGGTACAGAGTGATTGCTACCATTGGGAAAAAGATTACAGAGTTGACTCCTACAAGAGGATTTGCAGCCGAATTTGCTGCTGCTTCGGTGGTACTCTTTGCATCAAAACTTGGACTTCCTATATCAGCTACACATACTCTTGTGGGGGCGGTTATGGGGGTCGGGTTTGCTAGAGGACTTAATAGTGTGAGAGCAGAAACTGTAAGGGAAATTGTTACTTCATGGGCGGTTACAATTCCAGTTGGTGCAGTCTTTGCTGTGGTGTACACTTGGATTCTTACCAAGTTTTTGCCACATGTTTTTTGAGTAAAGACTCAAACTTTATCTATTTGGAGGATCTGTTAAACCCGAATCATTTTGTATTTTCTTTTATTTGATGTGTAGTTTATGATCACCTAAACTGGAAATCATCGTTTCTACAGTTGGGGATACATGTACTTGGAATTTAATGTTATGTTAATTCTTATTGTTACATCTCTACTAGGCAATAAAAACCTATAGATCTTTTGATATTATTGATAGGAGAAGTATAGTTGTATGCAATAATCGAGTCTGTTTGCAGCACAGATAAAACATAGTTTTAATGGCACACAACAACTATGCTTTCCCTACCAATAATATCAAGGATGTTTTTATAGTTAGCAATTTCAACCCATCAACTATTTTACTTGTGAATGGGCAATTTGGGTTATGGTTTATCCCTAACGAATCAAATTTGATGAAAAAGAAAGTTTTGTTAAAAGGTAAACAGTTCAGACGTGTTGAGAAAGTTAAAACGCCACTATTTTGTAATCTTAACATTTGTAGCCTCCTCGATCAGTTTCTTTAGGAACCCAACCCTCTAGACTTGCCTGTTTTGCCACCTCCATGAGTAACCTTTATCAGTTGTTCTAAAGTTTTAACCCATAATTTAGCAAGTGTATAGACAATATTTTCTTTCCAATTTGCAGACACTATCTTTCCATTACTCAAATCAGCAAACTTCCAGTCAAAAATTAGCTTTGTTCACATTGTGACTGTTAAAAGCATAATAACAGATTCAAAAGATGCAAAATGTCATAAAAATTGAAAATGGGACAGGGGTACATTGCAAAAGCAACTAAAGTAGTAGCATACTGCAGTTCATAAAACTACATACCAGTTTCAAATTGATTATTCATGGAGAGAGTTCTTGGATGGATGTTAAACTGGGCTCCCAGTCAGATCCCCGCCATGACTTGGACTTCTTGACCGGTGGCACGAGTTTTTTGTTTGGTTCTATATGTTTATTAACTACATGTCTTGACCGTTTCTCTTTTGGAACACGATAAACTTTTGATGAACAAATTGATTCATCAGACTCAAAGGGACCCTTTTCTTCCATTGATTTTTTCTTTTTGGAAGCATGTTTCTTTTTCAACTTCTTTAATGTTGTCATAGGAACTAAATAGTACTTTTTACCAGGCAACAATATATCTGTTGCTGATAAAACACTTTCATTAGGATTCTTGAAAACGTCAGGCCATGCAAAACACATCCCTGGGTAATTCTCGACTAACTGAGAAACCATAACAGGATTTTCATAAAGATCTTCTTTACCGCCTGCATGAACAATCCTAACATAAAATTCCCTTGATTTTAGGCTATTCCCATGAGAAAATGAATCATCTTTAACCTTTTTAGGGTTACCTAAGGCTTTCTTGTCCAATGATTGGACACCAAAGAGAGAATGTATACACCCTTTAAGCATTTCAAGGCACTAAAGTCCCATGATACCAATTTCAGTCATTTATAAAACACTAAAAACCGTCATTTCCTTTGGTTTTTCTTCTTGTTGCTTAGTTTCATAGCCGGCCAATTTGTAAAAACCAAAGTTTTAGCATAAACTTTTTTGGACTTACCGTCACTTTGTAACCATCAACTCATCATCTGTTATCTTTTTCATATGAACCAGAGCTCTTCAAAAGTAACCAACAGGTTTGACTCTTTGCCAGCTCCGCAAACACATCCCAGTGCTTGTATGATACTCCCAAAGGCCAGATGACACCTGGCGTTCTAGCTTCTTCTGTCTCCCACTAATCCAGTTATTATGAAGCACAAAACAACCTACATTCATGCACTTTGATGACACATTACATGCATCCTATAGGTCTTGGTAAGTCCCATTTGGAAAGAGATTTCAGTCCAAGAAATGCATAGCAAGATTTGTTTCAGGTTCTTGACATGTGTCATCATCTAGACGGTATAATCCTTTCAACCCACACAATGTATCATAGAAACTATGTTCTGAAACATTTGACACAGATGCATGTTTTACTACTTCTTTTAAAGTGGTAATTGTTGTACTATCGGAGTGAGCGTAGTAAAAGCCTGCCAAGGTAAACTTATTGGACCTGCACACAAGAGTACAATAATGAAGCCAATTTCAACCCGGTTACTTAATAATGGGTCAATTTGTGTTATGTTAAATCTCAAGCGGGTCAAACAAGTAACTTTAAATAAATAGGCATAAAAGGAAATGGTTGTATGGTTTAACCAAAGTGTATTTCTAGCACATAAAAGACTCCTCAGATCATTCAAAATATAAGACTATTATTGAAATAATATAAGTTTTGTCATCAGATTTGGCTCTATATTTATTAATTAATATATTAAAGTTCAGAACAAGTGTTTCAGTCCAAACAACCCAACCCACTCTGAATTGTACAAAAAACTCAAAAAGCGCATGCTTTGACCCATTATCCGACCACCATTTTGCCACATGACTAGAAAGCATACTCGACTTGTTAAGATAATACTCCTTCCTATCAAAGGCAAGCCTAGTAAAAATGCACCGTCTCAATCAATTTTCTAGTGGAAGAATTTGTTACTAGGATGCACCATCTTCATTATATATATTGCTATGGTAGTGTATACCCAGGCTGAAAATCCTGATAGTTTCAAATTGAATTTATATAGAGTTCTCAAAATGGAAGTATGCTACACCTTTTTTACATTAACTTTTAATATAATCATAAGCTTTATGTAATTATCTTCTACCTTTTTTTGTTTTAATCCTTTGACCATTGTCCTCTATCCAATGTTTTCCATATACATTCATATGAAAGGGAAATCAAATATGTTTCTTGATGAAGCAAATAGGACCCAATCATGGTCAAGTCTATGAAGATAATATAATGTAGAAATGAAGTCCGGAAAAAGAATGGTTTCTGAATCCATCAAAACAGATATATTGGAATGTGATGGTTTTTGCTCTTGCAACCATTGAATGAAAGAAGGAACTAGGGAGTACCTAAAGATCTAGCCATAAAAAACAAAATGTAAAATTTCCTACACTCACAGTCATTATACGATAGAATCATACATTTAACTCTAGTTATAATGCAGCTCCAGATTAAAGGTGAGATTTGAATATGACACAAGAATACGTCAATATACGATAATCAATTGATTAAAGCTAATGATATGCAGGTATATTTACATTTATCTCGATAAGTTTCTTACATGTTTCCTTAAAATCTAAAATTTAATTATTATCACTGAAAATTAACATTAAGTCAATAAAAATCATTTTTACCTGTAAACTCACAACTGATTATTATAATCAAAGTTTAAGGGGTTTCTAGGACGACTTATCCAAATTGCTTATATGATAAATTTATTAGTGAATAAGCTATTTGAAATTGCTTATTCCAGTTTTAATAAGCAATCTCAAACACCCCCTATACACAAAACACCTCAAAAGATTTACCTTGGGATTTTATACATGAACAGGTTATAAGATTTTACTACTCATTAATGCAAATGTATGTATGATCTAAAGTTATAAATTACAAAAATGAAACCTTTGGGTGAATTGACAAGTGCTTGCGTGTAATCAATGTTGGGTCCAACATAAACCCTAGAATCAGCCCCAAAGAATCTGCAAAAGAGAAACCATAAGGGTCTTGACTAGAAAGTACAACCCTAATGTCTTGTGATACACCAACCCATGATCTAACAACAAAAGACTCTCTACTCCCAATTGACCCAATAAAAGGTCTAGCAGCTGCAAATATTGTAACAATGGGTCCCAATATACTGGTGAGTTTCTTGATTTGCTCTTTAATGGAAGAAGATGGTAGAATTTGAGTAGAAGCATTGAAAGAGATTGAAATTAAGACAAACCCACATAGCCAAATCATTAATAATCCAATCTTTAGTGCTTTTATAGGAGGATTTGTCCATTTTTCAGACAAAGTATGAGATGATTTAATCTCAAATTCTTGATGGATAAAAAATGAAATCATCTAAAGATTTGAGATGGGTTTGATCAAGAAATGCAATTGGACATGGGTTTGAGAAAATAATCAAAGGGGTTTGAGAAAATAATCAAAGGGGTTTTAGAAAAGAGTGAAACTTTAACGGAAAGTGAGGGTTATTTCGTGAGAACTCAACCACCATAGTCGCCGGAAAAACAATCTTGCACCGTTATTTCCATAGGATGTTGAAGGAGTTTTATTTTCGCTTAAATACCCCTAGGGATTATCCGAAAGACTTAATGATATCTGATTAAGGTGAGATACTCATGACATAAATAAGAGGATAAATAAGAGGAGATCATGAGTTCAAGTCTCATTCTGAGTAAAAAGTGTTTAGAGTTGAAGCAAAAGATTTTTTGAGCAATGAGTTTCTTCCTAAGGGTGTTGGGGGTGCGGTCCCAACTAGAAAATAGATAGGTGAGCCCGATCAAGATAACATCTATCCTTCGAAGCAGGATTGTACATTTACAGTTAAAAAAACTATGTGAAATAAACACTTAACCTTATTTAAATATGAAACCGAACAATAATTTAAAGTTGTTCGCAAGTCAAGCCAGAGTTTTTAAAAGGTGATTTGACTCGAGACGGACTATATTACTTTGTGAGTTACGAGGTGAAGAAAATCACACGGTAAATAGAAAGATAAATTCAGTCGTCCATATAATACGAAAAAATAAAATGTTAGGTTTCATACGATCGAAAGATTTATTACACATGATCATGCCGAATAACCTGATTAGAGAGTGAGCTTGTTGCACTTAATCCCGCAAATGAATACGTAGATGATAGTGTTACGACTTACCCAACAGTAAAAATGAAAATTTCTATCTTAAACCAAAATACAAACAAAATAATCAAGTTTTGTGTTACTATATCTTAATCATTTACTAATCAGGTTGTGTTTGATTTGATACGTTTAACCCATTTGATTACTTGGGACGTGTTTATTTTGTCATGTTCAACTAAAACGTTGACGGTTCAACCATTTTAATAAACACGGTGGACTAGGTAATCCATAACATTCCATTTACCAAACATTCCTGCCCACTTATGATAGTGTTTAACAGGCTTACAACTTTATTACAGCCCGTTGACTCGCTTAGATAGAAAATAAAAGTCGCTTTTTTTTTAATTAAACTGATCGACCTAATAACCAGTGCACGGCCCTTTAACCCGTTTATTATAATTGCCAACCTATTTATAACCTATTCAGCACTGTCTATAACTTATTCCAACCAGAAAATTTAATCTTATAAATCCAGTAACAGATAAAAATTGCAAGCAGAGAAAGGGTTCTGCACAATATTAGCAAATGATCATTAAAGTAACAAGTCAAAGAAGTCTATAAAACCTAGCCTCACAGTCACGACTTCAAACGAATACTGTAATAACCCAAACTTGCATATTGGAACACCAGTTTATTCTCCCTTTTTACACATCCGAGCCAACGGGTCTCTCTAATCCATAGAAGATAGCTACATGGCAGACACGAAGCGGGATTAGTCAACTATAGTCGACCCTCAAAATCTGTTGGAAAATAAACAACACAAAGATGCCACATAGTGTGTAATCTTCAAAGGTGCGATCATCTTGGATACTATCCTCTTCGGGGCCTGGATCTTGATCTTGATCTTGACCTCCTCCTTTCCCTGCATCAACAACAAATGGGCAGCTTGTAAGTCAAAGGGACCGTAAAGTCAACAGCTCTGACCATATGTTCACACCGTTTATTTTCGGTTATATTACTAATTTTGGGTTTATGTCATACCTGGTGGCTTCAAGAGAAGAATAGATAGAATGCCTGCGGTGAGGACGCTTGCTAGGAGACCTTGACACTTGTCTAGAAATCAAACATCACCCCATATAATATAATATCATCTATTGTACAAATATAATTGGAGACTAAAATGATACCCACACATTTGCTTTTTTGCTAATGGTAAACCTCAATGATGTTGATGACATGGTGATGCTAATAAAAATAACCCCTATTGCAAATTCATTATAAATTGAGCTAAATTGCACATTTTCTTTCCTACTGATTACACCCTCCAAAAAAACAAGCTTAAAAGGTAAAACTGGAAGTAGATCAATGCTCGTAAACACAAGAAATGATTGACCGACTACGTATAGCGTAATCAAAGACTTCTCTAATTTTACCCTACATTCACTTTAAAGAACTTGTACTAAAATGCTGGAACTCAGCAAAATGAAAAAAATTAAGGATGAATGCACCTTAGATAGAAGTGATAACCAAAATACAAAAGTACAGAGAACATTCTGAGCGCTAAGCTGTGCCTTGTGGTAGTGATTGATGTACCAAATGGATTCATATTATGATAATAGTTTAGGTAAGCAGAAAGCACATAGTAGGGATGGAGATGGTGCATCTATAAGATAGACACTGTCAATAAGTCTTCATGTAGAGTGCAAATGTATCAAACATGACGTCAGAATTCATAACCACTGGGGAGTATGAATCATACATCCTTTGACCAGTAAAGATACTTTTATGTCAGTTCCATGTTTTTAATCCTATTAAACAATCTAGTGCATAACTCCAATCACAGAAGAATAAACAAACCAACATCGTAAACACTAAACAGTATGAAAATGAAAAACAGTTATTAAAACTGCATGCAGTGAGCACACTTCTACCTTCTAAAGTATGTACTTTTTCGAAATAACAGACCAGTATAAGAAAGTAAAGACTGTAACAGCATGTCAAGAAGGAGAAAGTTATTAAAATAATAATAAATATCTTGTGTCCAGTTGAAGTTAGAAATGATTATTCAGAGAGCAATTAAATATACCAGTAATATGCACTAGCAGAACTGAGAACACGAATGGGTATGCAAATTATATAGAGAGAAAAAAGCAGCAAAACCAAGTACCTTCTTGACCTCACAGGAGACGGTGATAAATCACGTCTTTTAGAATGTACCTTCCTGCAAGAAGTGAAGTAAAAAAATGAATAACATGCAATACAATTGATCTATGAACAGGTTTGTTTAGAGTCGCAGATGTCTACTTTTAATATATACAACCATCTAAGTCATTCTATTCAAAGATTAGACTACTATCGTAAATTCGTAATAGACTTTTTTAGTGAAAATTAATGATTTCAACATCTACAAAAATATGACTGATGGACAAAAACAGAGGTCTTAGAGAGGCAGCAACCCAACCCAACCCAACCCAACGGCAAACCAAACCAGTCCATTTAGACCCATACTAAAAACCTGTCTCCACCAGAGCACATTTTGATACTATACCTGACCTAGCATATCTAAGTTCATCGTATAATCATTATTGGCTATATGGCTAACTACACCAAAATGTAACTTGCGGACACCTTTCTGCTTTCAATTGAAAGAAAACGTTTCTTTTCATTTACGAGCATAATTGCAGGCAATTAGCCTTGTATAGCACATAAAAGGATGGT
The DNA here is from genome assembly GCA_018326445.1 of Flaveria brownii. NCBI lineage: Eukaryota > Viridiplantae > Streptophyta > Magnoliopsida > Asterales > Asteraceae > Flaveria > Flaveria brownii. The sequence goes on from BJCN01134399.1 coordinate 13,197, forward strand.
GACATAGCACCAAGTTTTTTATGATATGGTGGTGTGCCGCACGGCCATGTCACCATTCTTGTGTGCTTTAAGAGGTTACTCACATGCCTACAATAGGGGGGGAAACACATTTTTCTTGCATACGATGACAAATAAGGTACAAGTCACATTTTGGTGTAAATGTGTAATAAAACTATAGATACCTTCTTGTGTCATCAGAATTGCTATCACTTGAACCATGCGCATGGCTAACAGATGAGTTGTCTTTGCTGCTTCGCCCCCTACCTCCAGGTGATGGAGAATGATGCCGCTTGTGCTTGCTCGAGTCACCAATAGATTTATACTTAGATCGTTCATTCTTGTCATATTTCTCTTTTTCTCGTTTTCGGCTATCTTCTTTGTCACGTGATCTTCTATCCCTTTCTCTCTCTTCTTTATCATCCTTAGCTTCAGCTTTACCAACCCTTATCAATGCATCTTGATCCTTTATTCTCTCTTTAGAAACATTCTGATCTTCCTTTTTCCCCCTCCTTATGTGTCTCTCATCATGGGTCCTACTATCCTCATCTACCTTATTATATTTCTTGTCCTTACCACTCTTATCCGGCCCATTTCTAGGGCTGTTATCTTGAGAATCGTCTTCTAACGAATTCTTAGCCTTAAGACCACCTTCAATTACACTATGTTTTGACTTTGAAAAGTCAGAGCTGTCAGGTTTGACTTTCTCCCTTCCAGACTTATCATTATGAGACTCAAGAGCCCCATTTGGACTCACTCTATGGGAATCACTTTCTTGTAAGAAATTTTTACCACGCACATCGCCATCATCTACTTGTGAACTGCCATTCTCTGCCAAGTGGACAGGTGGCTTACTGATATTGGAAGGTGGAATAGACAAATTTTGAACTTCTTTTTCTTCATTGTCATCATCATCATCAGAAGCATAATTACCGAGTCCTAGAACATCTCCAGGTGGGCTGGAACTAGACTTTCCACTAGCACCATCCATATCAGCTCCTTTGGTATGGGCTGGAATTATGACCTTTGCAGTAGATTTAGGAGTTACAACTGTGGTTGTATTATCATCCTTACGCTCAACTGCATAATGAATTAATTACTTAGATTAAAATGAAGGTAATAAGGGGCTTCATGGCTTGTCACAAAAGTGAAAAAATAAGTCAAAAAAACGGTGCCAACCTTCCACATTAAGATCATCTTCTTCTAGAACATTTGTAGCAATTTCATCAAAAAGTTCGTCCGTAACCTGATCAAAGGCAGGCAGTCACTAACTTAAATACCACGCACCAATAAGAAAACAAAGTGAGAATCATAAAAATCACATTTTGGGAAAAAAACAATTCAAGATTTGCTTCTGCCCCCAATAGCAATTATTACGAAAATAGTTGCCTGATTTCTGATCCAAACAACTTGCTTTAGATTGAATGAGCAAGTATATATGGGCGTTTGAGCAAAATCTAGAAGTTATTTCAATAATAAAAGCAACCTCCGTGATAAAATACTTGAAAGAATAATTAGCATATATTTGGCCTCACCTTCAAAAGAACTTCAGTTAAAATGCGTTTTATTTCCTGGTTAACTGCAGCAGTTCTAGCTGCTTCCACATAATCCTACATAGAAAATGAAAGGCAGATAAATATAACAAAACACATGCAGTAATTATACAAATTTCTATAAAACAAAATGTGCCATGCATATCAGAATAGAACCTCATCATCACCCTCTTCTTCTGTTGACCGAGCAGATTCCATGCTTTTTCCCCCCACATGATCTTCTTTCTGGTCCATAACTTCGTCTTCATTAGATTCAGTGTCCTGCCTGGGAACCTCCGGGGCTGAACTACCAATAACTGCTTTCTTTTTTATTATTTCCTCTCTGAGCCAGTTTGGCACTGAAGCCTGAAAAGTCTTTTGATCTCAAAAAGAGTAGAGAAGCGAATCAAGCAGAATATGTCGATATGCTTTAATACTAACAGGTCATCAATAATAACTTTTAGGGCAGGTTAGGTTGGGCTGACTGTCAAGCATTTTAGTTCTTTTTTTAAAACCTTATATTTATACATGATTACAAAACTATTCTGTTTATCTTTCAGATCTGTTGACCTGCTCAGCTCATTTGACTTTTGACTTGTTTTGTTTTTATTTACTTTTTTATCAACCTATTGAACCCATTAGAGATAAAACACAACCCAAATCGACCCACTAGTATATGAGTGCCTGAATGGGTCAAAAATCCAACTCTATTCAATACCTTTTTAGGGCGCTCAGGAAACCCAGGGGTCCCATATGCCTCACTATGAAACGCATTTGATGTCCCAATGGGAAAGGTTGTGTTTGCAGATGGCATGGTTGGTTGGAAGCTTGATATCCTACCAAATAAAGGAGTCGAATGCATAGAAACAGGAGAAGAAACACCCACAGAAGGATCAGCCTGCAAATACAACCAAAATTGAGGGTTGTGTAAATATACATAGTACTAAAAATTGCAATAATACTCAGGATTAAGATCAATACCTGTTGGATTGCAGTGTGTACCGGAGGCATAGAAGGATAAGGCATTCCAGGTACACCAGATTGCCCAAATGGACCATGGCCATGACCGTACCTTGGCCCGAAATCTAAAGGCTGATTGCTAAGATCAGTTCCTAACTCAGCAGATGAGTTGGTAAATGAATAATGAGGTTGTTCAACAGAAATTGCTCTTTCATTAGGAGAAATTGATGGTTGGACTTGGTGTTGTGGAGCAGAAGCAAAAGCCGTATGTGATTGTTGATAAAAATTTCTGTTCATATCACTTGGCTCTTCTTTACCTGACATTCAAATGAGAAGTCACCCACTGAAGTGTTCACTGTTGCTGGTTCTAATTGTGAAGATGCAATCTTCTATTGATAATTATTTATTTAACCAGACACTTTCTTTTCTATCAGTATTAAATATATTTAAACTAATAACTTCTAGTTATTCAGGTTAGTTTAGTTCCCACTAATAATGTGAAAAGAAGAAAATGTATCAGAAACTGTTCTTCTCTTCGTCTAGTTTCTTCCAGCAAATATACCTGCAAGACCCATCATGCAAAAATACTACCTCATATCCATAGATCTTCATCATTCTAGATAAAATAGTAAGGCATCTGTCATACTTGTAGAAAAATGATTTTGAGTGCTTAGTGCTATACTAAATGAATTGAGAGGAACAGAGAATAAATATTACAAAAAGTGGAGAACGATGCATCTTTGTTTCTTTTTTTGTTTTTTATGTGGGTGGGATGGGAGGTGGGGAGTAAACTATGAAAAGCCACTTTCATGATTGGAAAAATTAAGATATGCTAATTTTGTCCAAATCAGTTCAGATTTTACCACTCTAATTCGTTCAATCTGGTTTGGTATAAACAAATAAGATCTTATTAGAGAAACAATGTAACAAACAAAATGCAAAATTGTCAGATTTCAAACCCATAGAAGAGATCAGAAGACAAAAATTGATAAGACATTCTTAAAAAAAAATTCTTCAAACAGAAGGCTTAATTATTGTGAAATGTGAAATAGATATGTCATGTACACAAACAGAAGCTCCTTTACACGGAGGGGAATACATTTACAAGATCAATTATTTCCTCATGTCATAGGCTCCGATAACCTTAATTCCAAAACAAGGCTTAAGTCCTTAACTGACGCATGGATGCATCCATACACAAAAGTATAAGCTTTACATGTTAAAATGTTCGAGTCATGTCTCCAGTTTAACAACAAAATTAAGTTACTTAAACCACTCCTCATCGAATCTGATGCTGAGGCAAAACTTAGGGAAGCAAATTTGATATCATCTGTAAGCCAGCAGTGTATAATCTTATAAGACGCTTTCAAGCCTTCTGATATATAAAACTACAAAAATGTATCAAGCAATCTTACTAGCAAAAAAAAACCTACCATAAGTAGATATTAAAAATGAAATAAAAGAAATATAGAGCTGCATAACTTTTCATCAATCAGAAAGCATGTTAAGCCACATCCCCAATTAGATTTAAAAAGGCCATTTAATGAAAAGAACATTGTCTTTTCAAGCAACCTTCACAGCCGCCTCACTGTAGTATTCCTATAATCACGTTTATGCTCTTTCTATTCTAGCCTCCTCCACATTTTTTTTCGGGTGTGGAGGGACTGAAGGCAAAATGACTATTAACTTTTCCACAAATGCTATATGGATTTTTGACGCAATGCAAATAATTGTTGGTAACCAAACATTTTACCAAATAACATTACCCAAAACCAACAAGCCTATTAGCCTCCCATGTCCTACTTGGTATGCTACTTAACACCATGACTTCTTCAAAATCAGTTACACAAAAAGTTTTAAAGGAACTAAACAGTGTTCATCAGCATTGCATACGGAGATAAACATAAAAGAATCGAATCCAAAGGCACGTCATAAATTGGTATATGGTCATTATTTGGAAAAAAAAAAGCACCTGGTAAACTCATACCTATTCAAATAGAAACTACCATACTGCAAGCTAGATAAAAAAGATAAAACCCATGAACAGTAATCAGCCAAGAGAAGGACATCATAGAAGGGCATGCAAGCTTAAACGTACAGAAACTAACATATCCAAAGCCAAGCAACTGAGCATGAAATAATGCACAGATCATTGTAACAAGTATGTTGCCGGCTAAATGTACAAATTCATAAGGAATAAGACAAGAAGGGGGTGGGTTAATCACATCTCAGATGTATCTGAATCAGTAAATGAAATAGTTCAACATCACCAACCATAGAGCCTTGGTCCAGCTTAAAGTTTCAATGTTTAACCTTCTCAATTCCAGAAAATGGATCACATTTGTTTTACAAAGCACAAAAATTTATGTGAGATTAGAACAATCAGCATCATGAAATAGGCTGTCCAACAAAAGTATAAACATTTATCTTTAATAATTATGAGGACTTGAATACTCAACAAACATGGATATAGATTTTAGGTTACATGTTATTCTATGTTCATTTGATCTACTTGCAACTTAAGGTGAAAATTGAAATGATGCTCTACAAAGAAATCTATGTTTATAAAAAAGAAAAAAAAATAAGGGGGGGAGGACGGTGGAGTAAGAGAAGACAAACTGATGAATCAACAAACTTATAGTGACAGTATACATTTGACGAAGAAAAGACAATAATCAAATGCAATATGTGGAAGCAGTTCTTCAAACAAGCTTCACGAGCTAAATCAAAGGCATCGGTTAACTCATTACCTGTAACAGAAGAATAACTAGAAGGTACCTCCTGCTGATGAACTGATAAAGTTGTAGGTGTAGCTTTTTGATGAGGATACACAACAGCTGGGTCCTGAATATTTCCATCTCTAGCAGTATATGAATAATTTCCATCAGCAGCATATCCAGAAGTGAAAGATGATGGCTCTGGCAAATGATTTACAGGTGGTCTAGGTGGCAGTGCAAAAGAAGTTGGATACGGTTGGTAGCTTGTTGGAGGAAGTGAATGTTGCTGATAATCCATATT
>BJCN01134414.1:0-20565 GCA_018326445.1 Flaveria brownii
AGGTCCAAAATCGCTTGTCCAAAGCGATTTTATTAAAATGACCATAACTTAGGCTATAAGTCTCCGTTTTAGGCCTGCGGCTAGTCGAAACAACCGTTGGACCGAGTAGTACTTTTCACAAATCGTCGCGGTTTGGGTCATTGTTTCGGACCAAAAGCGGCTTATTTTATGAGTTATTTTAATTTTTGTTTTATGTCTAGATTTTGTTGAACTTTATCTTTTGCCCAGATTTTGGCATGTTTATGTTTTGTGCCCCATTTGACTTTTGGTTTGCTTTTTATACGTATATAAACAATGGGAGAATTTTAGTTTAGAAGTTATAAAAAATACTTTTTCTCTCTATCATATTATGTGTTAGTTTGTGAAACCGTGACTATCGATATTTTTTATGAATCAACGATAGTTAAAAGAGTTGTTCCTGGTATTATCGGTGAATCAATTATTATCTTTTGCTTCCGCCTACATCAGCTTTCCAAACACTAATAGTTATATCAGGATTGATTTACTTAGTGAGATTACAACTTTTACTTATAACAATAAATTCCAAACAATAATAATGCAAATTTATAGTGGAAAAAAACAGTGGTTTTTGAAGAGAAATAATGAAAAAGCAAGACGATTGGTATTTGGTATGAGTCCACGATCGAGTGGTCAAATTGGAATTCAAGTAATCTTTCCACATGACCCCGTTTTCAATTCAATTTTTGCATTTTTTAACTTGTTAGAAACGAAATACTTTTGACAAAAACAAAGCTTGGTCCAAGAAAAATTAAATTAATAATTTATACTTATTATGTCCAACTTGTTCTCTTAAGAATATAGTGGCATCATATGTCGTTACAACAAAAGAGTAGTGTTTGAATAATAAAAATATGCTTAAAGGTCTGAATTCTAATCTTTCAAGCTTACTAAATTGGATTAAAAACTCATTTATTACACTAGTTGAATAAATCCAACTTGTTGTAAACCGATAGTTTTTAGAAAAGTTTATATTTAAAATGTTATCAGCCATTGTATATAAAAATCATAATACAAATTTAATATTAAAAAATAACAAACAATTTTTTTTAATATTAAGATGTGATATAATTATTTTAAATCATTATTAACTTAGAGGCGAGATAGGTAGAAAATAAAAATTAGACTTCAAAATATTTGATACGCAACAACTTAAGTTACGTATTTTTTAGAGTATATTACAAGTATCTTTTAAACCTGTGGTTAAAAAATTACAGGTTTAGTCCTAAGGTTTAAAAAAAATAACATGTTTCGTCTCTGTATCTAACGATCATTAATTAATTCCGTTAACTAGCTGCAAAATGTTTTTTTTTCTTGTTCAACCTCATCTCAACCACCACCACCACCACCGTACCACCACCACTCCACCACCACCACCTCCACCACCACTATCACTGGAGAGTGAAATATTTTGTCATAGGTCAATCTACACCATCATCAATCACTCCGTTTCCTACCTTTACAACCCTCACCAATCCATTTCAATCTCTCTCTTTCTATACAAGATCAGTGAATATTTAGGGATCGAATTCTGTATCAATTGAAGAAATGAGTTCGTGGAACTCATCAGCGTTGATCCTTAGAACTCAAATTAGTCTATCCGATCGCATCATTCAATTCGAACCCTAACTTGTTCATATCTTTTCATTATTCAAATCTAATTGATGAGCTTTTGTTTTCTTTTTGCTCGATGAATTAGTTGAATTGAATAAACACAGATCAATTCATCGCTTCAGTTGATGAATAAGACCGTTAAACATGTGGGTTTCAAGGTAAAATTTTGCAGCTTTATGGTTTGTGTTAATCTGATTACGTTACGATCTCGTTGTGTCTTGATTCTAGGCTAATCTAAGGCAGGCTATGGATTATGGATTTTGATTTTGGTTGTTGGATCTTAGGTGTGAAGTACTTGTGATCTGATTTTGGTTTTTTAATTGAAATTTTGATGCAAAATTTGTTCAGGTGGAGGTAATGGTGGTGGTTGATATGGGGTTGAAGAGGATGAAGAAGGGAAAAATGATCATTTTGTAACCGGTTAACGGAATTAATTAACGACTGTTAGACCCAGGAACGAAACGTGTTATTTTTTTAACCTTAGGACTAAACCTGTAATTTTTCAATCACATGAACAAAAGATGAAATTTGAGCAAAACTCAGGGACGATTCGTGTAATTTACTCTATATTTAAAATGGCTTGCACATGCTAAGCTTAATTTAATCGATATTTTATCAAGTTATAATTTTTGACAAATGAATTGTCAACAAATTTTATTGCTGCTACTATTTAGTCGAATTTAGAAGCATGTCTATGAGATATGTGTATTTTTGGTTTTATCATTTTGGTAAATGGTCTAACATTGGTGATACTTATATAGTTTTACGCCTCTCATTATAACTCAGGTGTTTAATACTAGTTATTACTGAGTGTTAAAAACTAAACTAAAGGAAGTATGGTGTGTTAGTTTCTTTGGTTTTGGCATGGTACTATTCTCCTTTGGCGGTTTTGACCCCTGTTGTGAGTCTGGATAAACAAAAATATGTTGTATTTGTGGTGTAATGCTTTTAAGTAAGACTGTATTCTGATTTGTTGTTTCGATTGTCTTGCAAAGATTGATGGGTGGGTAATGATAAACCCGTGTTCATCTAAGACCTTTTACTAGTTTGCGGTTCAAAGGCTAGGATTGTTTCCAAATATTGTATGGGTTGTCATGACTTGAAATCCTTTTCAGGTGTGCATTCATAACCAGACCGGTTTTAAGCCTTATCGTACCTATGTGATTACGTTCATTTGGGTTTTCTTTTATACTTAAACACTACAAGAAGGATATCGTTCGATTTGAAACGGGCGAGTTTTCTTCTAATAACTATCTGTACAATTTTGTCTATGTCGCGTCATGATAACATATTTAAGCCTTGATTGCAGACATCATCAAAAATTTTTAGTTGACGATGACCTTTTTTTCCCCTTTCCGTTGAATAGAATCCTTCTTCTCTGAAGTCTTAAATAAACCTTTTAATAGTAGTACTTCTATTAAAGTCTTATTATTTTCCAAAACAAAATAAAAACACATATTTTATTTTAGGTCTTGATCTCCTACTTTCTTTAACACTTTCTTTCATACAATCCAAGAGAAACAAGTCTATATATACAATTGATTATTCCTTACACACCCATTTCTTCATCATCATCTTCTTCATCTTCTCGTTTATTACACACACACACACACACACACTCTCTCTCTCTTACAGCACCATCACCATCACCATCACCATCAATCATTTCGTCTGCAAACACTCACAACAAACCCTAAAGAATCTCCTCTGTTTCCTGTAATTCGATTACACATAATGGAATCGACACCCATGAACAACGGCGGCGTAAACGACGGAGCACACAACCGCCGTACGCCGGCGATCAATCGTCCGACAAATCCAATGGTTACGCCGCTGCTCACCGATCTTTATCAGTTCACCATGGCGTATGCTTATTGGAAAGCTGGCAAACATAACGATCGCGCTGTGTTAGTCTCTTAATCCCTCGTTTTAATTGTTTTATTTCGATGTTTCTTATGTATGATTCGTGTTTAATGTTTGTGTTTAGATGCATTTTTATGCTTTTGTTACATATTTTAACGTAATTAGATTGGTTTGTTGACAAGTGTAAATTATAATATTCTTTAAATAAGTCCGGACACGAAATGCATGCTTGTTTAAGTTTATTATAATTTTCTGTGCTTGAACCTTGTCGGTTCTTAGAGACGAAACCTCTAAGCAATAATGTTTTCAAGAGGGCTGCGCCGAGGTGGTGGAGCTTGATGTAATATGTTGGTGTCCGAAAGTCACGAGAACCATACATATTTTTCTATCGTTATACCAGGGGCGGACTCAATACGACAATACATATCAAATTTTCGGACGAAATACGTATAAATTTTCACTTCTGAGCCGACCCCTTAAAAGCTCCGGCCATATGGCCCTCTAAAAAGACAACATCTGGTGGGGTCCAAGAGGTGGCAGCCCCTGGTGGGTTCAAAGAGCAAAGTCATCTGAAAGTGCATCAAGACTCTTAGAATAATCCAGTGTTTGATTTACAAATCACCTACAGTATTTACTCAGATTAATACACATTCATGTCTAAATGATTCAAAATTTATATGTTGGTTGAATTGATTTTGGTGCAGGTTTGACTTGTATTTTCGAAGGAACCCATTTGGCGGTGAATATACAGTATTTGCAGGTCTTGAAGAGTGCATAAGGTTCATTGCTAATTTTAAGTTATCAAAGGAAGAGATTGCTTTTGTTAGAGAATGTTTATCTCCCACATGTGAGGTTAGTATCAACTCAAAGTCAAACATCAGGGTCAAAAGGTAGAAGGGTCATTTACTAACCTGTTTCATGGTGAAATTAGGATGAATTCTATGATTATCTTGGAGGAATTGATTGTTCTGATGTTGAGGTGTATGCTATTGCCGAAGGATCTGTTGTGTTTCCTAAAGTGCCCTTGATGAGGATTGAAGGCCCTGTGGCTGTGAGTCTTATATATAATCTTGATTATATGCCTGTTTTTCAAGATTGTTTGATAATAACATAAAGACTCTTAAATCATATCTGATGTTTTTCAGGTGGTTCAACTGTTGGAAACTCCTTTTGTAAATCTTATAAATTTCGCGTCTTTAGTCACTACAAACGCCGCAAGACATCGTTTTGTTGCAGGGAAAGACAAACTTCTTCTTGAGTTTGGGCTTCGGCGCGCACAGGTTTTCAACAATCCATGATTTCGCGCGTCGTAGTTGATTTTTCTTAAAGATTATATATGTTCTCATTTCATGTATAGGGCCCAGATGGTGGTGTAGGGGCATCAAGGTATTGCTACATGGGAGGATTTGATGCAACAAGGTAATCTTGTTGACCACACATGTTAATCTGCATGCTCCTTTACACATTGCAGCTCACTATTTTATTTATTTTTTAATTTTTGTGTGTTAATAGCAATTGTGCAGCTGGAAAGTTATTTGGAATTCCACTTCGCGGAACCCATTCTCATGCTTTTGTTAGCTCTTTCACGGTTGGTGTGATATATACATCTGTTCTATTTGTTCAATGAAGATTCATTTATTCTATGCAGCTGCTATACAAACGATGATGCTTTTGGTTACTTTTTATTGGTTGTTGTAACTTTTAAGTCAAATTATTGATGTTTAGGGACCTGATGAGATTACAGAGAAGTCTCTTCAAAGTCATGACGGGTCAAGAGTATGCAAGGATTTTGTTCTTCTCACAAAGACATGGTTGGGTAAACTGAAGGTATGGTAGTATTCTCATGGATATTAGCATTCTTTCATGCATATATTATAACTTTTGGTGCTTGACTTTTGCACATATTGCAGCGGTTAAGTTCATCAGAGGGCGTTTTTAGTGAGACTAACCAAAGTGAGTTGGCGGCTTTTGTTTCATATGCACTCGCATTTCCTGACAACTTTCTAGCTCTTGTGGACACGTATGACGTACGAGTGTTTTCTTTTCCTTTTTTAATTAGTTTATATACGTATACTTTTTAATTTTATTGATTGTCTGTGTGGTTCCATACAATCAGGTCATGAGGAGCGGTGTTCCTAACTTTTGTGCTGTTGCTCTAGCACTAACTGATATGGGGTACAAAGCAAAAGGCATTAGACTAGACTCGGGTGACCTTGCTTATCTGTCATGTGAAGCCCGAAAGTTTTTTCGTACCATTGAAAAGGAATTTCAGGTTCCTGGTTTTGGAAACACTGGAATTACTGCTAGTAATGACCTAAATGAGGAAACTTTAGATGCTTTAAACAAACAGGTGAGTTATCGTGAGTTCATGACACTTTAAGAGTTATAAAGTTCGTTAACTATGTAGAGAATCTATGTTAGATTTCGGTTTCTTGTGTTGTCCAGGGCCATGAGGTTGACTCTTTTGGGATTGGGACCAATTTGGTTACATGTTTTGCTCAACCTGCTTTAGGTTGTGTGTTCAAGCTTGTTGAGATAAATGACCAGCCGCGCATAAAGCTGTCAGAAGACGTCTCAAAGGTTTTGATTTTCTTCTTTTAGTAACCATGATAGCCCGTAAAAAAAACTCATCAGGTCCCACCAATATCCAACCAGTGGGACCAAGTAAAGTGCAGCTTATGCTAGGCATATCGCCTTCAAGGGGTCAGAGGCAAACACCAGTGGAAACTGGATTCGGACCCGATACTTCCTCTGCTAGAGGAGGAATCAGGTACTAGCCACTGTGCCATCTCTTGAAGGTCAAAGGTTTGGATTTTTGAGCGCACAATTCGTGTTTTTGTTACATTATAAATATATTATAACTTATAAATGCCGTGTTTTTAGGTCTCCATTCCATGTAAAAAAAGGTCTTTTAGATTGTATGGAAAGGAAGGTTATGCTCTTGTAGACATAATGTCAGGGGAAACTGAACCACCTCCAAAGGTATGTTTCTTATTTACTTTCGGTTATGGTGGATTTTGAAGTTAGAAGTCATTATAAAAGTCATATGTTTGATAACAGGAAGGCCAAAGGATTTTGTGTCGACACCCATTCAATGAATCAAAGAGAGCTTATGTGGTTCCACAACGTGTCGAGGAACTTATGAAGTGCTATTGGCCTGGAAGTGCAGGTGAGACTTGAGCCTTTACATAACCAACACATTCCAAATTAAAATATATGCATATGGTGCGTGTGTATGTATGTATCCAAGGTATACACTTGTGTGATTAATATGTGTGTGTATATGTGTGAAGACAAAGCAAGAGAAGAACTGCCAACCCTTAGCAAGATTAGAGAACATTGTATGAAGCAACTGGAGCAAATGAGGACTGATCACATGAGAAGATTGAATCCAACACCATACAAGGTACGCCACCGACCTACATACTATATGATACATGTAACAAAAGTATGACTTATTGTTTTTGACGGGGCAGGTTAGTGTAAGCGCGAAGTTGTATGAGTTTATTCATTTTCTATGGCTCAATGAAGCACCTGTTGGGGAGCTGCAGTAAGGATGTGCATATTACATGACATTATAGATTTATAGTAGTTTGAATATACAATAATTTTGTTCCTAGGTGTTTGGACTTTTTTTTATGTTTTAATCTTACTATATCATACATGAATAAAGATTTTGATTGATGAAATACATATTTCACCTTGTTTTGTTGATGTTTTAAGGTTCACACGTAAAACTTAACCAAGAAAGATGTATTCTTTTCATTTTTTGCAAGTGTTAACTAGCATTTTGTGTAGTTGGTATTTACTGTAATTATCATAGTTATTAAGGTTTTGATATACAGTGTCATATGTAACGATATTTTACACAATTATTATTCAATACGTTTGGTTTATATATCAATTAGTTTTCATGAAAAAAAGGAAAAAAACAAAGTAGACTAGCAAAAACTAGATACAAATAAAATCTAAATCACAGCTTGTGAACATCAAAGTAGGTAACATATACAGATACAGAATTGGTTGAATAGTTCCTTCAGCTTCTTCACCATGATTTTAAGCTAATTGGTATTTCTTTAAATTCAAATTTATTAAATGTAATACCAAGTATTTAGATTGTGGCAAATAGATCATAGTGCTGGTCCCTGGCCTCAACCTAAAACTCATAATCACCATAATTTTCTCAGTTATTAATCTCAAAATCATTCAAGCTTCACCATTAATCCATTGTATAAGTTGATATGAACGAGTCAGCTCGTCTTTTCACCTGATAACGGCAATATTAGGAGGTCATTTTCATCTCTCAACATGCATGATCATGTAAAACTATAAGTTTGTTGGTCAGGGTCACCATACGTATGTCTGAGAACCGATGGACAATCAAAAGTACTAGAGCAGCCAGGACACGACAAACATAATCCCTCACAACCGCGGTATCTGAACTCCACAATAAAAGCACAATTGGTCAAAATAGTAATAAAAGCACCAGCAGGATTAGAATAAAAAAAAAATTTGACTACCTCTCTTGATCATCTGTGACGCAAATAACAGAGTTGTGTTTGCTTTGGAACTAAAGATAGGTTATACACAAATGACAAAACATACAATGTTATTAAGTTAATGAACAACTGTTGAAAAGATATGCGGACTGTTAATGATCATTGAGGTATGCACTTTAGAAGGATTAAGCACTAAACAATCAGCCAGAACAGATGGACTAGCACCCTCGACAGATGCATATACACGTGATACTACGGGATGAACCTGAATGGAGTCAAAATAGATATTTGTCTTTGCTTTTTCGCACTTTAAGTTCATATATCGCCTCCACCACTGGCTCACCTTTCATTTCACCCACACCCTTCATAGACTCAACTTCACTTTCAGCACCAATGGCTCCGTCACAACACCTAAATCTTTACCATTTTCAGGTTTGTCTAGCAATTCCTTCTCTTCTTCAAACACCTGATGTTTATGCAAATTATATGACAACAAATTACTACCAACGTCAAAATTTGCAGGTGTATTCTCGGTCCTAACTGACTTAAACAAACTATGTTGCGAAAAATTCCAATGTTCTATAAAGATCTTTTGTTACCTTGGCTCCTTTTCTCTTTATTACTTTCATCAAGTGTGATTTCGGCAAGCATGTTATCAAGAAGGATATCAGAAGATACAACTGCAGGTTTATTCTTATTGAAAACCTCAGAATAAACAAGTTAGATATTCTTTATTTTGAGGAATGGATGTATGCAAGATTTTCATCTACATGTTCGATAACGGAAGCAGAAAAACGAGGGACGTGTGAAGGAAGCAGGGGAACACTTCGGCGCCAAAAATGTATCCGTTTAAAATTAGAACTTGATGGCACCCATTTGACTTATGTTTGATAAAAAAAATTGGTAACACAGGTCGGTTTTGATTGTATGATTTTTAGTGTCTTCAGTTAGCTACATGAACTTTTTTCAACGAATAAATATATGAGTCGTGTTATGTTCTTCAATCCAACCCGTCAACTGGATATAACTATCAACCTAATTTCCACATGTTTGCCACTCAATTAAGGTCTCCGTCTATGGGCGTTTGTCCCCCGTGCAACCAAGTTAAACCTTTCGGTGGAACCGTAACTAAATAATCGCACAAGCACTAGACACACATAATGACATAAGTGAACCCTACTTCTATTATATGTAACTAATACAACAGTAAATCTTCACAATGGTACATAAAATTATATCACTAGAAAGATCAATGTAATAACAGTAGCCAAATAGAACCACTGTGGTTGACCTGCTGCATGTATCGCGGAACCTAGGCCAAAACCTCCAGTTGACCCATCGGTCTGCAGCTGTGCAGGTGGCGGAGGTGAAAGAACAGGAATATCACACGTCCCAAACGTTGCATTCACCTAGACAAAATGTATAATCCTCTATCATTAAGATGCACGAAAAATAAAAATTGTAACGAGAGAAAATAAACATACCCTGCAATATGCAATGTTCGGACATCCACATGTCAGATAACCATTGGCTACATCGACGGCTTCGGGTGCTCCTCCGCCATCACTCCTCTGCAGTAAACAATAATCTATTTCATATCCTAAAGTTATGAACTTTTGTATCTGATACTAATAGCCGATACAGATCGATGTTATAAATATATGTATCGGCTATCAGATACGTGTGAACCAGGTATGTTCATACCTGGTAAAAATCAACAGCAATGTAATTGGGCCAGCGCCCACCTGCGGCTTGTTGGCATGTCCTTGTCATCGCGATCAACGAAGCAGAGTTATCGATGCAAGCTCCCGTCACATTAGGATTAGTGGAGAAGTAGTTCTGAAGAATCAACGATCGCGATGTTGTGTTCATTGCAGCAGATTCAGACCGCTTAGGACACGAACCAGCAATCTGACCCTCGCGTCCATCTGGATTCAATCACTAGACTATTATAACTTGATGTACATGAATCCAAAGCAATTAAAATGATATATGTAATATATCTAAAGTTGTAAACTTACATTGGTTTTCTACGACGTATGACCACTCGTAGGCGATACCCTCGGATGCTTCTTTTGCGGCTTTGGAGGTGAAGACAACGAGACGTTGATTCTGGGCGACCATATCTGTGATCGTGGGCCAATCTCCACCGTCTCTGGGCATCCGACTCAACGGAAACATGTATCTAGTGAGCCCAGATGCACTGAAAACTCTGGTCAATCCATCCGGGGATGTCACATAATCCTCGATGAAAATGGTGATGATTTCGGTCGGATTTGCTTCTAAAAACTTTTGAATTTCTCTTAGCACATTGATGGCTGGTTGCTACAAGTAAAACAACAAAGAGAAGTTACACAAGTTGCGTAAATCTTCAAACAAACAGTTTATTTTCTGATACATATTATTATTGATTTTGAAATGAACGCTTACATATGCTGTTATATTATAGCATCTACCACCAAAGGAATGACACATCCAGATGTCGTTATTGAAGTCATACATGTCCAACATTAGCCCTCGAACTCCATTCTACATAGATGAAAAAGAAGTCAAATTACATGATCTAATGTTCATATGGTACGTTCTCTTTTTCTTTTTGTATTAATTTTTACAAAAAAATTAACTACCTAAAGTTGGATAATATTAATTAACCATCTAGCAGCCAAGACAAATCAACGATGACGAACTAACATAGTTTTATATTATACGCTGACAAACAAGAAAATGATCAATTGATATTTAAACCTAATAAACTACCTAACCTCAAAACTTTTGTACGTAAACATCTTAAATAACCACCGCGGTTAAAGAAACCATTCTCACAAAATGGTCGATCACCAGTTTGGGTCGAGTTCAATTCGTATTTGAGACGATGGATTCAAGAAGTGACTCGGGTTCAATCTCGAGACGGTAGATAAAACCTGAATTATTATAAAAAGATATTTTTTTTTTTAATTTGTTGTTTATCAGTTTAGTTGAACCACCATTACATTTCAAAACCATTTTACTAAAATTTCTTCTAGTACGTGACGCATATTTGAACAAGTATAACCGATTCCATAACATTTCTTGACTTTACAAACGTTGAAAAGACAAATTTTAAACAATCTTCATCGTATGTTCATACACATAGATTACAAGTCATATATAATATAATCAATATGCTACCATGCAATAAAGAATTATGAATTTTCAAGAACAAAACCATCATGTAACCGCTTCGACTGTGCATCAATCACTTGTACATTACGCATTAAAAACTACAAAATCTTTATTTCTAACAACATGCAATCAGAAAAACAAACATAATAAAAGTTTTTCACGTAAAAACCGATAACAAACCACCAATAAAATCATACTTACGCGCAGTTGCGTCGCAACGTCGTCCTCCTGGTTAGCCGGCCCGAGGACCGGGGACCCGCTAGGCGATTTCGAGCCTGAAAGCGCAAACGAATTATGCGTCGTCAACCACGAATACCGATTAAACGGTAGCCCGTTAACCTACTCCACAAACACAAAACCAATTACTTCCAACTCACCAAACACAAATACAAAAAATAGTTCATAAAATATAAACCACCAACCTTAGACGTCGGGTTGATCGGTTGGACCCGCGTGCACCGCGGGCGGGTATTCCTACTCGCGGGGCACGTTCCACACCGCAACCCGGGGTCGCATTTGTTGTCGTCCGTAGAGCATGTTTCGCCAATCTGGTATGAAATTGTTCAAGAATCAGCAGTGGGAATTGGGGATAAGTGATGAGATTGAATTGAATTGAATTGAAGAATGAATGAATTAACAGACCTTTAGAGATGATGATGATTGGATGATTGATGAGAATAATAATATTATAGTGGTGATGATGAGAATAATATTATTGTGATCGGATGGAGGCATTGGATAATTGGATGTTGATTCTTGATTAAAGATGGAGAGAGAGAATCGGAGCGATTATGTAGTTGCAGATATTCGTTCATCGTGTTAAATGTTTATAGGGAGAATGAAAAAAAAGTCAATTTTGATCTTTTTTATGTTCTGTTCAAACTTGTTTTTTTGTAAAAGATGTAGAAATGTAAGAAAAGTATTTTATCACATTAAAATTTTGCACTTTTAGTGTTTTTGACATTCCAAAATTATTCTTTAAATAATAATTCTCAAAACGTTCATACAATCAAGATTTTCTTTCAAAATATCCTTTTGATTCGTCTCCCTTTACTATATCATCCCAAAAACTTTTCTCGTCCAACAAAGTTGTCTTCACCCTTAAAATATTATGTTTGAACTTTCATTTGATGAACATGATTTTTCCACATGTTCAAAATACTGTTGATCGAATCTATTAAAAGTTTGACTGAACCTATCTTAAGTTCGAGTGAACTATTTACAAATAAGTTCGATTGAACTTGCAACACGGTCGAACGATCCTATTTAAAGTTCGCATTAAAGTAGAGACATTTTTTAGATTAGATTAGTTAAATAGACATTTGAGGCTCAAAAGGGGTCAAATAGACATTTGAGGAAATTTTTATTTTTTGTTGTGTTTTTTATATAATAATGACATTTATTATATTTTTTTATCGTGTATGTTTTTCTGTTGCACGTGAGGAAAAAAAAGAAGAAAAAGGTTTATTGAGTGTAGATTTTTATGGTTGGGTCAGATTTTTCGTTATATTATTCTTCCTAAACCCCGTTCGTCGTGTGCAATTGATGATATTTCTTGGCTCTAAACCTTTAATTTTTGCTTTAGATAATCAAAAACTACAAGATATAAGGTATCACATAACCAAAAACTACAAGATATAAGGTATCACATGTCATTCATCAAATAATAGCTAAAAAATTACCCCATATTTTTGCAAGAACTTAGAAACAATGCAATCCTTAGAATTTACCTTAGAATAATCGATCTAGAAAGACTAGAGTTTTCTAATTTGTTTCATGTTTGACCGTGTCAAGAATAGTCAAAGTCAAGGAGTAACAAATTTATGAATCACTTGAAAGCTATACGGGAACAACCAAATCAAATGGACGGATTAAGGGGTTTGTTGACCCTCTAGTTATTGGACTTGTTAGAATTTTAAGTAAATTAAAAATTATGTCATTTATTAATACATAAAATTACATGATATATCATTTAATTTTAGTAATTACATCCAGTGTCTTTTTTTTAAAATAAGTGCACACCTATTGTCTTTTACACTAACTTTCAGTTAAATATACAATTAACTCAGTTACGTATCTCTCACATGATGTGCATTTTTATCATTTTCTTTCCACATCTAATATATTAAACAAATAAAAAAATAAATTTTTTATATGAAAAATAAAATTAAAAGATATCGAACCGTTGGGTAAATCAGTGAATACCGTTCCTCTTACGTTCAATACCATTGAATCCATCATCCCTCTCTATTTGATAGTCCAATACCGGTCATGTTCACCACCTACATCATCTCACACACTATTGAAACCCCTTAAACTCGAGCAAACAATGATAATAAGATTAAAATTCCTAATTCATTTTTTGTATTTCGTCGCTCTTTTAATTTCTAGCTTATGTTGTTGTGTGATTAACGACTCATAGTTAATTTTCTTGCTTTTGCAATTATATAAATAATTCAAAGAATCACCGGTAATCTCCAAGTTTGTGTTCCTTATTGATTTTTCATTATTTGTTAGTGTGAATAATTTATAAAGTATGTACGTGTATTGTTTTAGTGTCTATTGTTGATTTCACGTCCTTCTAAATGATTGGTGACTCAGATTTCTTACTTTAGTAATTGTTATTGGAGGTTGTTGTCATTAAAAGTTTTGACGATTACTCGAGTGAACACACACCAAGAGTGATTGGTTTCACCGACTTACCTAGCGGTCCGATATCTTTTAATTTTCATTTTTCATTTAAACTTTTTATTTTTTATAATTTTTTAATATATTAGACTTGAAAAAAATATAAATACCCTCATGTGAGGGGACACATAACTGACTTAACTGTATATTTAGATTATAGTTAGTGTAAAGTACAATATGTTTGCAAATCTTTCAATAAAAGGACATCGTATGTAATTATTAAAAGTAAAGCATATCATGCAATTTCATATATTAATAAAGGACATAATTTGTAGTTTACTCTATAATTTTCTTTTAAGAAATAAGTTTAAGTAAAAAGAGCGTTAAATTTATAAAAATGATACTAGAGTTACGAATTTAATATATGTAAACATATAGTTTTCTTTGTGGATGTACCCAGGGCAGTTCTCAAGATCAATGAAAACGTTCAAGCTTTGGACGAATAGAAAAAAATCAGGTTTTATAATATAAAATCAATAACTCACGTGTAAATATCTATGAATTGGGCTTAGAAAGACTATTGGGCCAACCAAACAAAATAGGTTTAAATTTCTAGGTAAGGGACTAAAATACCTAAAATATTAATAGTCTTTAACTTTATAAGCTTAAATAGTTAAAATATTAACAAGTTTATTTATGACCTAATTTTTAAGAGTTTAACTACACACATAGTTTTGTTTTTTTTTTATTTTTTTCTTATGATATATACGTATATTATATAAAATAATTTTAATGTTTATGGCCCTAAGGAAGATCGGAACCTGGTCGGTTGTCCACCCAGCCTCAGGCCGATACTCGATATACCTACTCATATGAACAAGATTCAAGTTACATGGGGCAAGGGACATGGCATTTGATAGGAAAAAAAAGAAGAAAAAGGTTAGATGAATCTTTAGAGCTTATAACTTTTTAAACCCTGGTTTTCAACCCGGTATTCATACCAATAAAACCCGATCAAATCCCCCTCAAGAACTGATTCTAAACCCGAACATATTCCACTAAAAACCGATTTTGACTTTTTTCGACAAAATCAAAACCGTTTAAACATGAACCAATTTGAGCCTTCAACAAGATTTAGTACAACTCTAATCAAAACGGACCAAGATAATGATAGATTGATATCACTCAAATCGTATTCCCTAAATCATCTCAATATCTCAATATCATGTCTATTATGTAATATATAATTTTTTTGGGCAACCTTTTAGTTAACATAGGCCCATCCAAAAGCCCAACTTTCTAGTTACATAGTTTACAGTTTACACCCATTCATGGGCTTAACTGTTTATTAAACTCTCAAAGTCTCAAGTCTAGAGATGAATAATATAAAGTTTATTCAACTTGTGTTGTAACTACTAACTAGTAAGATAAGAACCATAAAATATACAAAGTATATTCGTAAGTTTTTAGTTTTAAATGGTGTCAATAAATTTTCTACTTCTGTTGTCGTTAAGAGGAGATAAATTTTTTTATTTTTATTTTTTTAACAATGATGAAATTGGAAGACAAGTTTTTCCTTTTACTTTGGCTTTTAGCTATTATCATGAAATGTTAGATGATTTTAGGATAATCATCATGGCTAGGTTGTTCACAAGTCGAGCTCAGATGACCTTCAAGACAACCATAACAAGCTTATTCTTTCATTAGTCCATATAATCTCAAAGTTTCTCATTTAAGACGGTTTACAAGCGTGAAAATATCAAAGGATTGTTTTCCCACCTAGTGTATGATCTTTTGTTAAACTTCCAACTCAATAGTTATAATACTATTCGCCCTTTAATATATGTGTACTTCTATCGACCAAACAAACACATGATGCAGTGCTCATAGACTCATTGCTATATTCTTTTCACATGTTTAGCATCTAACACATGTATTATATGGTATTGTCACTTTCACATACGTGTCTCTCACGTAGTTCTGATAATTAAAAACCCAAGTCTCTCATAATAAAAACAATTGCACGAAAGAAAAATCATTTTAAACCCACGTGAGAAAATAAATAGTTGATAAAAAATATCCTTTTTTAATCGCAAAAAGTCTCACCATACGGAATCAAACATAACTAGTCCTGGTCGACACTGACTCAACCAAACCGATCCAGTCACATCCAACCGCGTTTTCGTCCCACGAACAGTGGAACACCCCCAAGTTCTCACAAGAATTGATTTAGTTTCAACAATATCAATATGCCTCACTAACGAAAAAAATTGCGAGTGATCATTACATTATTATTTCTTTTCTCTATATACACATTGATTAAAAAATAACACAGATATAACAATAATACCTTTAAAACCGACCATCAGTGGAACATCTTATCTTTACTTGAAACCCAAGTTTCTGCTCTACCTTTTCACACTAAACTTAAATTAAAAAAGTAAAACAACATAAAATCAATTTTATCACAAAACCATTATGACGTCATAAAGTATCAAGAGTTGAAGATCATTCTCATCTAATTAATTCAAATGACTATTTACATCTGATCCAAAATTCAAAATTAAAACTCTAATCTTATAACCTACATCATAAAAATTGAATGTCATCTAACTGTGACCCAACTACTTGTAACAGACCAATCGGGTCCCTCCGTCACCAACTGTTTTAATCTAGTTGCCACCCGCATATCGCTTTCTACTATGGTCCGAGACTCTGATTCCAATGAGCAAAACGGTGTTATCGTAGGCGATTGCTCCGGTTCCCAATCCCTAAAGTCAAACGGATTTCTTGGAGAATCTGGCCGAAGTTGATTACATGTTTTATAAATAGCTTTGCTATAAGTGAGATTTATTGGATACGTTTTTTTCTCTGTTTTTTGTCCTGAAGGAACTTGATCCTCACAGACAAGGAACGGATGACTTAGAAGCATATCCGCGGTCCACCGTTCACTTGCTTCTCTCACAAAACATTTTCTAACGAAATCTTTTCCGGCGTCGGATAACGTCCCTGGAATGTCAGGGACGTTGGCGCTGATCTTCATCAAAAGCTCACCGATACCGGAGCACCCCCATACCGATTCACCGGTTATCATCTCCGACACCACACACCCGACCGCCCATATATCCGACGCCGGCCCCTGCTCCCCTCCGACGACCATCTCCGGCGACATATACATCGGCGTACCCCGTATTCCACATTTCGACATACAATCCTCCTCCTCCTCCGCCACCGCCTTCTTCGATAAACCAAAATCAATTATCTTCACCTCCTCACCGGAGAATAATAATATGTTCTCAAGCTTAATATCACAATGCACAAACCCTTTCCGGTGAACAAACTGAAGCCCTTTCAACATCGATTTCGCATACCTCCGAACATCGGATTCCGACAGCTTCGAATCCTCCGAACTCTTCACCTTTTCGGCTAACGATCCACCCGAAGCATACTCCAATGCGATGTTATACAGCTTCTCACCGTTTTCAACCGTAAAACAATCGCCATAACACGTAACAATCTCTGGGCAACCCTTAAGTTCATTCAAGATGACGAATTCGTTCATTAAAGAAGTGCAATTGCTCACTGCAGAAGATTTGATCGCCATTAATGGCGGAAGACGTGAGCTTTGATTGGTGGGTTTTGCTAAACCGACGTTTGCGAAGCTTCCGTGACCGATTGAAGGACCTTTGATCCAATGATCCATGGGTGTAATAATGATGAGAATTCCAGTTTTGATTGAAGTTATTGTCTCTGTAAAACCAGTGAATGAATTGGGGAAGATGATTGATGAATGTGTTATTTGCAGAATATATATAGATTGTTTATATGATGTTTATATAAAATATAAAATAATTTAAAAGGTGAAAACAGAAAGGAGCACGTGTAGATATCTATTGGAAACGTGGTTGGTGTGATTTTTCCGAGCTTGTAAATAATATTTTGAGGTGTATTAAATGATTTAAATATTTTATAATTGTGAGTAAACTTATATGTTTAGATTCTAAGTTAACTTTTAAGTGTAACAAATTATTGAGGTCGTTGGTTTAGTGTTAGAAGTAAAGTCTCTGGAAGCATGATTTATAAGGAGATTTAGTTTTTATCCTCAATAATTCGTGAAATATATGAAATGTAGTTTATTTTTAATTTTATAATGAGTTATGCTATTAGAGCCAACTTTTCATTTTAATTTTATAGAAATGTTAGCAATAGTAAAAGGTTCGAGTCCAAAATTCCACCATAATTCAACGAAAAGGTCAATGAAAATAACCTTTACTAACCAAAGTTGTTATAAAATTAAAAGTTGTTATACAAAATTTTTTACTTTTTTTGCTTAGTAGGAATTTCTATTTTGTCCAAACCACTCGGACCATCTGTATAATTAACTCTATAACAAATTAACATGTAAAACTACTAAAACAGACTTAGATAATTAATAACAATATTTGATTCATATTATTATTATTATTATTTTATCGATTTAGCATACTAACTAAAGATCGGGTTTTGAGTTTCATTCTTCTTTTTATTATACCTCAATTTTCACTTAGCGAGGTTGAACTGTTGAAGATGGTCGTGGAGTCTCACTTTGTGAGCTTTGTCTAGGAAGGACAAATTTCCATGCTTGATCAACTATATCACATTTGAGCGATGTGTCCTATGAATATTGAGTTCTTATGTTCCAACAACTCATTGTATCACACTTGATGGTGATGGCGAGGAAACATGATGAAATTTTCGACGAGAATAATGCAATTCT
Source organism: Flaveria brownii (assembly GCA_018326445.1). Taxonomy (NCBI): domain Eukaryota; kingdom Viridiplantae; phylum Streptophyta; class Magnoliopsida; order Asterales; family Asteraceae; genus Flaveria; species Flaveria brownii. The sequence continues at coordinate 18,541 of BJCN01134414.1, forward strand.
CAACTATTAGTGATGAAAAGGAGATTCAACCTGAAAGAGAGATTAAATCCATATGAAGAAACAAATCAAAGATCAATCTAAGATTAAGAATGATACATAAGTCAAAACCAGTTGAAGAAAAACCATAAAATTAGATTGAGGATTACCTAATTGCAAGTTGTGGTGTAAGGAGTCATAAACCGAACGCCCTCTGTAAGTAAAATAAAGTAAGATGAAATTTAAAAAATATCCAATTTATCCCACAATATCATACGAAGAGCAACTAAGGCTTTCGAGAGTCCATGGAGATGTTTTAACTTTAAACATACAATTTACGATATCAAAGACATGGATAAAAAATGAGAGGCGAGGTTCTATACACATGGGTTGTTTTTCACCAATGTACTTATAACAAAATAACTTTCAATATGGATGGACGTTAACTTTCTAATAGCTTTTAATGAAATAATCAAAATACCTATTGATTAACAAATAAAAAAAACCCTAATCTGACATATTTGTGGGTTCTTCCCTAATGTCTTCTTCCTCATTCGTTCGATCACCACCCCACTACCTCCTGTCACCACCCCACCACCTCCTGTCACCACCCCACCACCTCCGATCATCCACCTTTCCATTGCACCCTCTTGAATCACCACACCACTACACCCCTCTTGAACTGCCCTCATCCCCATGCAATAGATCAAGATTTGTGCGATGAGAGGCGGTAAAGACAAGGTCGCGATGACAGTCACTGTCTAGAGATGGAGGTGGCGGTGGGTAGTGGCGGAACCAAAAATTTCTTTCAATGGGGTCATTAATCTTAGGTATCCAAATGAGGCACTCGACTGTAAAACTTTCGATTCGATTCGAATCAAGTCACATGTTTTATGAATGTGCTTTTAGTTATATTCCAGTAAAACTTTTGGTCCTGGTCCGGGTCGGGTCAAGTTTGATTGAGTACCTCGCCAACAACGTCGCTGCTGCCTCAACAAATCCATTTTCGCTTACAATTTTGTCGGCCAATACCTAAACCATCGGTAAACCAATTTGGGCATTTTGGTTGTTTAGGCTATTTGAGTTGGCTTTATAGATTTGGGTTGTCCCTATCAATTTGAATAGTTTTTTTTAATAAATTTGGTTAGAAATAAGATAATTCTCTTATTGATTGTTTACATTTGGGTAATCTAAATACTTTGGGTAGCACCCCTAACACCCTTATATTAATAGGGTGAAATTAGTTAACAATAAACCATAAAATTAAGATTAGTCATTGACGTATAATAAATTCTTATAGGCAAGGTGGAACAAGGTGGAAAAAATAAAACAATTAAGACAAATTCGAACATGTGAGCTTAATTAAAAGAAAACTTATGTCAAAGGACTTTACCATGAGCCAAACAACCAATTGTTTAACTTTTTACGAAGTCAAATTAGAAACTCTATTGGAGTTACTCAAAGTTACATCACATAGGCAACAACATGTCAGGGGTCACTTGGCCCCATTGCATTGCATGTGGTTCCGCCCATGGTGGTGGGTGGTGGTGGTTGTCGAAGGCGTTGGCGGTGATGGGTGGTGGTGGTTATGATGATGGTGGTGCTGGTGCAAGGTGGTGAGGGTGGTGGTGGTGATTGTCACACCCCGACCGACGGCGGAATCATCGGAGCGGACGAGGGAATGATTGATTGTTCATAACACATGGTTGTCTATTAGTGAAAATAGTATTAAAGTCGAATTACAGGATAATATAAGTTAACAAATACAAATACAAATACAATTACAACAAACGAAATCACAAATGATAATTGTCTTTTATTTTACTAAGTCCGTGTCTTAAATGTGCACATAGAAGTCCATTAACCTGCTTATCCTGAAATCATGTGAAAAGTAACAGTCAGCTAACGGGTTAGCTGGTGAGTAATCACGGTTTTGTATACATATAGACTGATTGATTGATCCATCGATAATAATTCAATTCACGAGGTAATATTAAGACTTATAAGGCAATTGCGAAACATATAGATAAACCGACACAATATAAACCC
>BJCN01134446.1:0-11085 GCA_018326445.1 Flaveria brownii
TTTTTTTATTTAATGTTCTCTTTCCCTTATAAATAGGTGCTAGAATAATGAGAATGATGTACCAATTCTCTACTTATTTTCTTAATAAAATCTGTGCTGACTACCTTGAAAGTTAGTCTTTGTGCCATTTGTTTTCTAACATGACAATCTTCCTGTATCATCATTTTGATTCTATAAGTATACTACAATCAATCAGTCATGCACATATAAATCATCGTAAGGTTATCAATTGTAATACTAACTGTATGCTTGTTTAATTCTTTCACATAGTTGATTGGGGTTACAACACTCGGAAAGAGAGGGAGGAGGCTGCAACTTATTCCAGAATTCAAGTGCTTCAGCTCTCTGATTTTACCAAAAAGTTAAAATGAAGGTATCTTCTTAAATTCTTTGTTTCATTTTCATTTCTTGTTTCATTCCGACACAAGTGGAACGAATAAATTGTTTAATTAAACTGATAAAACAAATCTTCCCATACACAAATGCTTTAATTATACGGGTTAAACATACAACAACCCAAAACATGATTATTTTCATGTCTGTATCACCCCCGCTCACTTTCATGTTGAATATAATTTTCTTTCTTACTTTTTTTGGGTCAATTTTGTTTTAACTCTTAAACTTTTATCTCGTTAACTTATTTATAATGATTTTACTTTTGTACTTTTGAGTTTGCTTAACTTCTAACCTGTAATCTTAAACTGCAGTGATTTCGCCCTTTTTACTAGCAACTTGTTTGACCAGCCCCAATTTTAAGCTAGATGATATATGCATTTTGGTTCATCTACTATTATAACTATTATTTATGTATTTTTATAGCTACAAGGGCGACAACCATGACCTATTCTTTTAAAAAATGGGTTGATTTGGGCAAACACAATAGCATATAAGTCCATTTGTGTCTATCCAAATTATAAAACGAGTCAATTTGGGTATGGTCGAAGTATACAATGGACCAAAACGTTCTTGTGAACATATATTCTTCTCTTGTTATTCATATTTTCACCAAGTGTTTGCATATTCTTTCTTTCTCCACGACAACCTGTATCATGAAACCGTAAAGAATGCTAGTTCGAGAAGTGGAATGAAGTGCAGAGGAAAGTCGATCCCAAATGTTTGATAAAGATGATATTATGTAAAACTACATTTTAATGATTTGTACTATTGAGTAACTATTGTATCGATTAAAAATAAAATATTATTGTGTCATATTTAACTAAGCTATTATCAAAAAAGTTAACACTTAAACGATGTAGTTAAATGTAGGGCATTTGACTAAATTGCAATATTACTTCATATATAAGTCTCGTTTGGTAATTGTATACTTTTGTTGATTTGACATTTTGTATGTTTTAGTGATCTTATTTGGGGTTTTTTTTTTTTTCGTTACGATTTTGATCCCACCATACTAGATAAAGTCCCTAAAAGGCTAAAATGTGATGTAAGTAGTTTTTTTTTTAAAAAAGGTTCAAATTTTGTTACAGAGTATGAGAAGACGCAATAAGTAAAAAAAATATATCTCTCAATCTAAATCGAGTTTCAAAAAATTAATTCCGAGTTTTTGTTCCCCTAATCGTCTTCATTAAGAAAAAAATAAACAAAAAATAAAAAAATTGACGTTTTTTATTGTGTCATTTACATTACAATGACGTCATTGTGTCATTATGAAAGACACAATGACGTCATTATGAAAGACATAATGTCGTCATTGTGTCATAAAAAAGACTGAAATTTATTTTAAAGAGGACGATGAGAGGAACAAAGACTTCGAAGTACTTTTTCAAAATTCGATTTATATTGTGAGATATAATTTTTTTGACTTTTTTAGTTTCATTGTGTCTTCTTACACTTTATAATAAAAATACACTTTGTAGAATAACCTCACCCTTAAAAAAATTTACATTTACAGCTTATTAATTTTATTATTAAGATCACAAGTGGTTTATTTAGATAAAATGTTACCTAAACAAATATGAATTCATTAAAATTTCTTTTATAGCAAGTGTAGTGGTTTTTAAACATTTTTTAGTTAAATATTGTCAAAGGTAAAAAAAATAATTCACTCATTCTTTTCTGGTTGACTGTTAAGAATTTGAGAAAACAAAAGTTTGAAAACAAAAGTTTGAATTTTGAGAAAACAAAAGTTGCGATCATACCGGCACTAATGCACCGGATCCCATCAGAACTCCGCAGTTAAACGTGTTTGAACGAGTGTAGTACTAGAATGGGTGACCTCCTGAAAAGTTCTCGTGTTGCTACCCTTAAAAATTTTAATGCTATTAAGCGGGAGATAAAATAGGATGTAATGGTTTTAACACACCATTTGTGTGCAAATCAACAACTTTAACGATTTCCAAGAGCACCACTGCGTCAAGTATAAAGCTAACGTTCAATATAAGCGCGGTCCCACTATGTTCAACTCCCTTATTTTATTGTTTCAAATCAGCATGTAACGTGTTAACTCCAAGTTCCAACAGGACTTATGTTTTATTCCTTGAGTGAATCAGAGGATGGGCCTGGTGCTGCAAAGAGCTCCCGCGTTTTCGCAGGGTCCAGGGAGGGTCCGTCCCATTTAAGGGAAGATGTACGCGGTCTTTCCCCCACATTTTTGTGGGGAGGCCGTTTCCACGGATCGTAAATCAAATATTTGAACTGATATGCCGTCTGTACAATCAACACCTTGAAGTTTATTTTATTATCGTAATTCTTAAGTCACCTTTAACTTGAAGTCACTATTATCATTACTATTTGGTTTTTATATATAAACTAGTATTTTGAACACGCATTGCACCGGTTGAAATAAAATAGTGGAAATAAACATATCGTAACGGAATATTGAAATATTGAAAACAATATGATGTTTTGAAAAGAAATAAATATATAATACTCAAACCTTACTATGGGTTTTAGCCTTGTGTTACGATGATTCGTTTTAAGTAAAACTTATATCAAAATATAAATAAAGATAATGGCGTCGAAAAATATCTTCACAATTTCCAAAACTATTACGTATTTTTGAAAAAAATTAATAAAGCATTGTATTTGACCTTTATCGGTTTCGAACGAAACTTACGCTTAAACATAGACAAAAATAAACATGTCACAGCGGTGTATCCAGAATTTTATAGAATGTTATATTTTAGTTATATGAGAAAATAAAATACAATAAATAGTAATTATAATAAAAAAATAATAACTTTGAAAACAAAGAATTAGCCAAAGTCGACACATTAAGCTTCATGCATCTTAAGTTAGTACCTCATGTATTGAGAGTGTTATGTTTGCTTTTTAAAGTATATATAATAAGCAACTATCATCGTTGATTCGCTGCTATCACATATAATAAATATATATATAAAACGTACATGCTTTACAAACATTCTGGAAAACGAATTTGCTCTCAAAATAATCCACACATTTAACACCTTAGAGCATTCACAATCTATCTCTTGTCCTCATCGTTATAGTTATACTAAACGTCACTACTTAAACTTTTTTCTTTTCAATTAAATAATATTTTTTTATATTTTTTATTATTTTTTTCTCTCGTCCACTCACAACCATTTTCAAAAATATTGAAAAATTTATAGGGGTTGTATCGTGTTTTCTCAAATATGAGAAAACACAGTACAATCCCCATAAATTTTATAACTCTTTCACGCACAATCACTCAAAAACATCCTCTATAATATTGGGCATGCACTTATATACAATTAAAGTATGAGCTGTGAATGCTCTTTTATTAAAGGAACCGTCATCGTTACCGAACCTAACTTTATCCTACCTCTAAATCCATCATACAAAAATCCTTTAAGTGCATTTGATTATGATTATCCTCCTCCAAACTTCTTTAAGCATTCAAGCATTTTGCGACTCTTCACTAATAGTATCAAGTGTCTTACGATACGATCTAATGAATTCATATGAAAGTACAAATCTATTATTTTGTAAATATGAATGACTAAAATCATCAAACTCCTCAGATCATTCTTGCAATTAACTGAAAGGCTGTTTGATGGCATGTTGATAGGATTAAAAGATAATCGGTTAGAAATAAAGTATGTTTAATTCTCTTAAAATCATATTTTAATGATTCATCATGCCTATAGTTATAAAAAATACAGAATGATTCAGTAACTATTATTTAATCTGACATCTTGATAGTATAACACCTATTTACCAAACAACGTTTTAAATATAATGCATGTTTAGCAAATCAATTTTTTAATCAACTTTTGACTTATTAGTTTTTAGAAAGTTAATAAGTCAATAAGTACATTTAACTAATAAGTTAATAAATTGATTTTAAAAAGTTAAAAATAAATTTTAAAAAACTAAAAATTATTACTTTCAAAAAGTTCCTTTTCAAAAGTAATAAACACTTCCATGAGGAGTCTCACTAAGTCAGAATCTGTCTGTGTTCGCGAGTGTGGGTGAACTTTCGTCAATAAAAATTTACCCGGGTGATCGAATTTAAATAATTATTCGTTGATCGTTAAAAAAAATAAACACCTCCCACCAGCCCCGTTTGTATCCACGGGAGTAAAAGATGACCGAGCTTAAAAAATTATTCCTTTTGCCATTCAAAAAAAATAAACACCTCCATGTAGATAAAAACTATAAAAGTTTTGGACAAATTAGGAGGGTTGAATTTGAGTTGTGGACTGCAACGAAGATTGCAGTTTCTCCGCAACGAATTCAATCGGATTAGGAAGATAGAGACATGGGCGATCTGTATGCGTTAGACTTCGATGGAGTTCTCTGTGATAGTTGCGGAGAGAGTTCCATCTCTGCTGTTAAGGTATCTTCAACAATTTCACACACACACACACACACACACACACTCTTCCTTCCCTAATTTCTGATTCTGAGTGACTTTGGTGTATGTGTGTTTGTGTGTACCTATGATCATCGATCGAACAATGTTTCAGTCCTGATTGATTGTTTATACAGGCAGCGAAAGTGAAATGGCCTGAGTTGTTTGCTACCGTCGATTCATCAATGGAAGATTGGATTGTTGATCAAATGCACACCGTAAGCTTTGTTTGTTGTTTTTTGCTCAAAATTAGGTTGTATTTGTATTATACTCTCATTTTTTATCGTTATATTTCCCATATTCGTGTTCAGTAATGGTGTTTTTGACATCAATTCTAATCCTGTAATTAGGATTAGGATTATTTTTTTGTTGGACTGTATTGCTAGAAGTCAAACATAAAGTCAACTGGAGTTCGGTGTTGGTATTGACTGCAAAGTTAAGGAAATAAATTTGTGGATGTCAGTAGGACATAAGACCGAAAAGGACTAAAAGTGTGCATTCTCTTGTTAGTTGTTACTTTGTTTTCTGTTAGAAACCGTTTAAGGTTAGTTAGAAGGTGTGTGAAAGAGGCGAAGAGAGAATGTGTTTAGAGTCAGTTGAGACATTAACAGTCTTCATTTCGTTGATTCTTATCAATAAGCAAGCTGTTAATCGTTGATGATATTACTTTTGTTTCAAGTTTTCGATTCTCAATATAATACTTCTTTGGTGTTTAAGGTGAACTAGTTTAAGATTAATTTTCAACATTTTTCACACTTGCAGTTGATTGTTACTATCTTAATTTTCACTTTTTATGCGTTAATATTGTATCTTATGAAACTGTAATTGTGGCAGGTACGGCCTGTTGTGGAAACTGGATATGAGAACCTGCTGCTTGTGAGATTGCTTCTGGAGATTAAGATCCCTTCATTGCAAAAGTCATCGGTATGTACATATATCTCATAAGCGTTTACGTTACCTAATGGTATAACGTTGTGAAAGGGATTGAAACATTATTGTTATGAAATAATGTGTAAGGTGGCAAAAGGGCTCACAATTGAGGGAATATTGGAGAACTGGTCTGGTATTAAACCGGTGATAATGGAAGAATGGAATGAAAACAGAGAGGAACTTGTAGATCTCTTTGGAAAGGTTAGGGACGAATGGATGGAAAAGGATTTGGCTACATGGGTTGGAGCAAACAGGTGATTTATATTTTCCTATGGGTTGGAACGGGTTGGGTCAACCCGTAAAACTTTTGTAAAAGAAATTTGTATATGGTAGATGTGTCAGCATCGAGTATAAAATTTGTATTATTTTTAATGACATGAATTAGAAGGTTTTTTATGCATTAGAATAAACTTTGGATAACTTCTGACCCATTTGATCTGTTTCCTTGTTGGATGATACCTTTACAGGTTTTATCCATGTGTTCCTGATGCCTTGAAGTTTGCTGGTTCACAACTCTATATAGTTACCACAAAACAAGTAATTCCTTTTTCCTACAAAAGTTACTACATTTTCATTTTGTGAATGAATGAATGTTCCATGTAAATTTATTTTTAAAAAGAAAAACTGATGATATTACAGTTAAAACAGTCCCTCTATCTTGTCATTCTTGAAGAGTATTTTTAGTAATTTCAGTGCAATATGTTTGTTTTAGGGCCGTTTTGCTGATGCGTTACTTCGGGAACTTGCTGGAGTTACCATACCACCCGAAAGAATTTACGGCCTTGGATCCGGGTAACTGGTTTTTACTAGAGGAAGCTTGTTAGTATATAGATCCATGTTTTGATTCTTTAACAAGAATTTATTTTTCATTCGCTTTTTTTTCTAACTTAGCCCCAAAGTAGAAGTGCTGAAAATGCTTCAAAAGCAACCAGAACACCAAGGCCTCACACTACAGTAAGGCTTCATATTCGACTTCCAGTTTTGTATTTCAATAGCTTTAAAATTTCAGTTCATTTCTTCTTAACTTCACAATTTCTCCTCAATCTGCCAGCTTTGTGGAGGACCGGCTAGCAACACTGAAAAATGTCATCAAAGAACCTGAGCTAAATGGGTGGAACTTGTATCTAGGTAACTGACAATCTAGAACAAAAAGATGACAATCTTCTTGTATATCATCATTTTGATTCTATAAGTATACTGTAATCTTAAATATGACAATTTTCTTGGTGCCACTGGTGAATTTGGTTTGTACTGCGTAGGTGATTGGGGTTACAATACTCGGAAAGAGAGGGAAGAAGCTGCAACTTATTCCAGAATTCACCTGCTTCAGCTCTCTGATTTCACCAATAAGTTAAAATGAAGGTATCTTCTCAAATCCAAAAATTCTTAGTTTCATTTTTGTTTCTAGTTTCATTTTGATGCAAATGAAACTAATAAATTGTTGTATACGTATAATTTGCATTAATAAAATCATATATTCTTCGGTAAGGCTGAAGTTTTCTTGTATTTTTTTCCCTTCTGTTAGCTGCTAGACATATTGACAGGGAATCCATCAGGAAAATCTTAAAGGAATTCAAGAGAGTTAAAACGAGTGTTAGACATGGAGTAATGATATATATTTCAATTGGATAAACACTGGATCAGTTATTTCTAAGTTGCATATAGTCATATATAGAAAGTAGAAACCATATAATAAAATAAACTGAAAATAGTTGCAAACTCATACTATCAATTAATCTGCAAAATTTACCAAAGATAAATGGCAACAATTAGAAGAAAATGAAATGAATAGGCAGAAGAATTATTACTCGATTTTAAATTATAACTCGGTTTTCAGGATAGTATCATTTGAGGAAGTAGCTCGTTTTTTCTTGCCTTTGTGTAGTTTCTTTAGAAGATCATCGTATGGTGGATCTCCTGGTCTTCTGAAAAACCGATCCCCCATCTTAATTTCATATGATTCTGGCTGACTCAGTACAAACTCTTTAACCTGAACACAAACAAATATGAAACTCAGTCAAAAACAAACTTATGTGGTTCAAAATATGTTCAGGTTGGCTAAGTAGTAACGAAAAGTTCAAAATATGTTCATGTTTGTTAAGTAGTAACGAGCGACCGTTAATGGGATCCCTAATTGATCACTAGAAATGAAGGGAACTAACCTCATATGTGTTTTGGGCATTTTGTAATGAGAACATTACAGTGGTAATATCAAAACCCATGAAGGTGACCCCAATTGCTCCAGTTCTTGCAAGATTGGTCCATTTCTCCGCAATGTCTGATACCATATCCTGCAAATATAGCAACAAACAGTTTGTATTTAGAGTTTGTCATTAGACATTTGCTTGATGATATCTGACACATCTTTAAATGACAATATCTTCCTTGCTCTTTAGAAAAACAGAAACCACCTTGTAAAACCGCAACTATTAGGTTCAAAATATTACAATATGTTATTAGTATTAGGGTTTATTAGTATGAGCTCACGGGACCATTTATGATATATAGAGCTCACAAGTAACCCCAATACTAATAACATATTCTAATACAAACAACAAGGTGTGATTATAAATTTCATTGAATTAGAACAAGTGCAACCATCAAATTATTCCAATACATCACTAATTGTTGATTTTCTTTCTACCAGATAATGTAATATGAATCCAATCTATACAATAACAAAAGGATGTATAGGTCACCAAGTGGATGTGTTAATAACTACAACATTTAAACCTCAAAGCCTGTATCTCTATGGAAAATATCAAAATTCAGATTCAATCAAGGTACGTTACATCACGCAATTCCAGTTTTATCACCAACACATCGTTTTGAATCACATACTAAATCACCAAATTGAAACAATTTCATTACTTGTTTAAGCATAATTCAACATCTTCGTTATATGCCATCAGCTTAAATCAATCGATTTGATCACCAAATCAGATCTAATCACAAATTCCACAAATTCCAAACAGATTCAATCAGAATTGAAGAATATTCAAATTACCGGAGTGCGATTATCGGTTAACCGCAGCTTAACAAAGCCATACGACAATCCGACCTGCCGTTTCATAATCTCCTCCTGCATCTGATTGAAATCCAAATCCGAAAAGTTCTCCGGTGGCGGATCAAACTCTTCCTTCGTCATCTTCTTCTTCTGTCCCCATTCTATCCACGCGTCATCTTCCTCGTTGTCCTCCACGTCGTGGAGGTCGTCGGGAATGTGCACTCGCTTCTTCGTTCCTACAACGCCACTGTTACCGAAGACGATTAGGAGGAGTATGAAGAAAAGGAGACGGAGATTGGCCGGAGAAAATAACGCCGATGGCACCACCACTGTCGCCGGCGACATTGATCATGCGATTGTTTGTGTGTTGAATGTAACGTGTGTTAACAAGTGTTGTAGCTATCAGCTTTGCATTAATGTTGTTAGGTTTTACGTAAACACTTGTGGTGCATGTTAGCTAGCTCTAGGGGAGTTATTTTATGTGAATTTATGGATCGTAGTATGTTTTTTTAACCTGAAGTTACACATCATTTTTAAGTGCCAACAAAACAATTTTATTACTCGGTAGATTAACAAATCAGCCATTTCACAATCTTATACCCGATACATTAAAGTTACACAATTGATCTCATTCCAGCTGTCTGTTTTTACGATTGGCTCTTAGGCTAAAGAAATCTAAAGACTTTAATTTCACCAACAACCTTTGCGACATGGGTAGCTATTTGATCAAAAATCATCTCGTTCCTGTTTCTTCATAAGCATTAAATAGTTGTCTGTATCACCGTGCATATCGCATTCTTCCATGTTGGTGATATATTTTAAATTCTAATCTATCTAATATGTTTTTAACTCTTACCAGTTACCACTAAAAGCAAAATCAAATGGCAGCCGAAAATTATGTATCTTTTAGATGTAAAACACTAAAAAATATCTAAGATTGAAACAAAACATTATAATTTGATCAAACCCGAACAAAAAATAAGCCCGAGTCGTTTGTGCAACTTGGAACTAAAATGAATCAACAAGTTTAGTTTTACAACTTAAACCAAAAGCTCCTTACTTATAAACATCTTTTAAGCTTTTTTCACTCATTCGCCTTAGATAACTTTTACTATCTTTTATCTAAAGTTATATTACACAAACACAATACTTCAAATATACATATCGCATTCGCAATTAGCTTAATTTAAATAAATTATATTTCATGATGGAACTTTAATCAATCAAGTACATGAATTCATACATTATTCATTACGTATGTGATATTTAAATATAACTATATAGTATAAAAAAATTCCACTAGTTATCCGACAATTATTACCCCAAAACCATCCCATCGACCTGAAATTAAAAATAATTAAGAGATTATAAAAACATAACCATGAAAATAACACACTTGGAAGATAACTTTACAAGATACAAAAAGTAAAAAAAACAAACATCAATGATTCTTAAAATTTGAAATGAAAGAAAGGGAATAAGCTTTGTCATGAACAAAGACAATAGTTCAAGTGATGGAAACGTTATAAATTTATTATACTAGTAAATTACACATATTGTTTTCTAATTTATTTTTCGGTTTCTGTCAATTGTTTTACATTGATATCTTGATATTCGTGCTAACAGTAAGAGAAACCAGTTAAATTAATATTGTATTATTGTTCCTAAGGGCATCCTAAGGTAGTGTAAGGAAATCTTGGTACTAAATACATTAGAAGATTAAGAATTTAAAACTTGGAAATGTATGAATGTATGTTATGTGTATTTTTTCAAACTAAAAGATTTAGGAATTGTTTCCAAAAAGTTAGATTTATATTAAATAAATGAGTAAATTACCGTTTGCATGCATGAGGTTTGGTGATTTTAACCATTTGCATCCCTACAGTTTAAAAATCCTCATATACCCCCTAACGTTTTATTTTTGTTCACATTTACATCCAAATGACTAACGACGTTAAATAATTTAGTTAACTTTTTATAAAATGACAAAATTACCCTTGCTATAATTATTAAAAGGATGAAAGTACCCTTAAAATTAAAAAATAACTAAAAAACTTGTGGGTCCTCCATCAACATCATCTTTTTCACATCATCACCACCATAACCACCCCCATCACCACCACCACAACCACCCTGTCACCACCATGACAGCCCCATCACCACCACCACAATCACCCCGCCGCCAACACAACTACTCGCTCGTCACCACAACACCCTCATCACTACCACCACAACTAACCTGGTCGCTACCACAAGATCAGTTGTTTAGATCTTGCTCCTTTTGTGGATCTGTAACGGAGATCTTCAAGCTTGAAGTCGAAGATGACGTCGA
>BJCN01134452.1:0-11929 GCA_018326445.1 Flaveria brownii
AAAAAACCAAAAATAATTAATTTACAGTTTATTGCGACGAAAAATCGCCGCAAAAAACTTTTTGACTTGAAAAGTCAAAAAAATTATTTTTTTTGTCGTTTTGTGACTTTTTTGCGACGAAACTATAATCGCCGCAAAAAAGGTAGTCGCAAAAAGCCATTTTTCTTGTAGTGACCGCCAAGATTACCTCTCGGCTACTACTACCCGGACTCCACTACCCGCAGGGTACCCACAATGGGTGGCGACGGTGTACCCGTGTGGGTACATGCATACCCGAAAGGGTACCCGAATGGGCCCTCTCCTCCCTAATATATTCTTACCGTGATGATTGACTATAAAATTTTAAGGTGTTATATCCCGAAATTGTTTTCTATCATATAAAGGTAGCTTCTTTTAGTAACATTACTATGCGGTTTTAATCATATTTCATTGATTATATACAAACATTTATGAAAAGACAAACGTCTTGAATTAACTCCTGTTGAACCAATTTCGTAAAATCACATGTTTTGATATATATTTTATTATTCATTTGGTGACTAACAAAAATAATTGGGCTGATGTCACTGTCATAATATATTTTATGAGGACAACGAATATGAATGTCACACTAATTTATGTATTATATAGTTGAGTAGGTTTAACCTACAACCATTAATATCCGAAGCTAGGAGCCTAGGAGTCATTGCAAACACTCACACTGAAACAACAATGAAAAACATTCATGTTCTAGCAATACCATATCCAGCACAAGGCCATGTGATTCCTCTTATGGAGGCAGCACGGTACCTAACTAGCAACGGCCTCAAGGTCACGTTTGTGAACACGGAGTTCATTCACAAACGTGTCATGAGCGCGTGTCCACAAATAGATGGACCGAGTGATTTGATGCAGATGGTTTCAATCCCAGATGGGATGGAACCATGTGACGATAGGAGTGACGTTGGGAAGTTGACAAAAACAATATTGTTCCAACGCATGCCCGCCAAACTAGAAGAGCTAATAAACGAGATTAACAAAAACGATGATGAGAAAATTACGTGTATCATTGTTGATTATTTCATGGGATGGGCCTTAAGAGTTGCACGGAAGATGGGTATTAGACTAGCAGCCTTTTGTCCTAGCTCTGCTGCAGTTTTGGCTGTGACTATGAGCGTTCAGAAGCTAATAGATGAAGAAGTTATAAATTGCAATGGTGAGAATACTTTTTACGGGGTGACTTACATAACTAACTATTTAACCTAATGCAATGAAACTTCTCTGAATTTTGTATTGCGATGTACGGTGTAGTAAAAACACATTAGTTACTAATTGTTTTTCAATTATTAATTTTTTTATTTTTATAAATGTTTTGGTTTAGGACAATTCGCTACACAGGTAAGTGAAGCTAACGGAGTGAGCGAACCCAACAAAGATAAATTTAAATTTCTTTAATTTCTTTTTCTAATAATTTATTTAAGATATAATTTTATTTATCTCTAACAATTAATTATACCTAGATTTGTTACAATCTAAATAACACTTTTGTTTATTTTTTTCGATATTCAATAATATTTTTTATTCAAAACCAAATTTCATCTTTAAATATTTTTTCTTGAAAAAAAAACTTTCTTTTAGATACAAATTAGTTTATAGTAAAACTTATATGGTAATGTCAAAAATATTAAGCACGTGTGTGTATATATTTTAAAAATATAATTAGAAGGTATTTAGGAAAAATCAATACACATGTTAAATGAATTATGGAAAGAGGATAAAGAAAAAAAAACAATGTTAGAGTTGATACCAATCAATGTTAGAGTTCATACCCTTGATAAGTTGGTTTGGTGAGTTAAACTTTTCTTTCAGGAGCACCTTTGAAGCAAACAGTTCAGCTATCAACCTCAATGCCATTCATGGACCCTGCAAATTTCATATGGGCGTGTGTAGGCGACTCAACAACCAACCAAATCATCTTTGATTTCGCAATTCTTAATGGTAAGGAAGCAGCAGATGCCGCAGAGCACATAATTTGCAATTCAACTATAGAGCTAGAGCCCGGGGCATTCGGTTTGTTTCCAAAGATGTTGCCAATTGGTCCACTTTTAGCAACCAACAATTCCACAAGGCAAGTAGGCCACTTTTGGAATGAAGACTCCACTTGTCTAAAATGGCTCGATCAACAACCGCTCTGCTCAGTGATCTATGTGGCGTTTGGGAGTTTCACGATCTTTGACCAGCGCCAGTTTCAAGAACTGGCGCTGGCACTTGAGGATACCAAAAGGCCATTCCTATGGGTTGTTCGGCCTGGTACAAGTGGTAGTATAGACTATGTCTACCCAACTGGCTACATGGATAGAATAGGGACGCGTGGGAAAATCGTCAGTTGGGCACCTCAGCAGGAGGTCCTAAGCCATCCGTCAATGGCATGCTTCATGAGTCACTGTGGTTGGAACTCTACAATGGAAGGCGTGAGCAATGGCGTTCCATTCTTATGTTGGCCATACTTTGCCGATCAGTTTTTTAACAAGACATACATATGTAACATGTGGAAAAATGGTGTGGGTTTGAACAAAGATGATGCAGGTATTGTTACACAAGAAGAAATCAAGATTAAAGTGGAGCAACTACTTAACAACAACATAATCAAAGAAAATGCTTTCAACTTGCAAAAAAATGTGATGGACTGTGTGCGAGAAGGAAATTCCTCGAACAAAAATTTAAAAAAATTCATTGATTGGTTAAAGGAAGGAAATGATCATGCTCGTGTGAATAGTGAAATCCTCAAATAATAAAGCTTGATCTTTAAGTTAAGTTGTGGTTCACGAAATCTGTGTAGATTATATTATTTTTCATGTATGTTTTCTATTATTGTGTATTTATGTTATTTTTATGCATCTTTTTTATTCCACTGTTATCTTGTATGTTTGTTTGTTCAAAAAGCATGGTTACTTAATCTATCAAGTTTTTTATTTTATTCGTAATTTATACTCTAAATTAAGTTGACTATGATCACCATGACTATATTGTCGGTAATTACTGGAGAAATACATAATATCCAAAGGAAAATTAAATATAACTTTATAGATATCCATTGGTAGTTATTGATGGATCACCAACGGAGAGAGGAGTTGGTGATCCGTTCGACAATGACAACCATTGGTGGCGACGTCGGTAAACTCTTTACCCTTGCCATGTTCCCTGACGATCTATCGCTAACCGATTATCGACAAATACAATTTAATGAAAAAAATTTGAGGGATGTGCCCATTGCTATAAGCCCTCTTTAATAGCGTACTAGGTTCATTAATAATGACAAAGCTGGTTTTAGCTATGATTATAAGAAATATATTATCGACATTTAATAAAACTATGATTTGAACCCCACGCGTTGATGCGAGG
Source organism: Flaveria brownii (assembly GCA_018326445.1). Taxonomy (NCBI): domain Eukaryota; kingdom Viridiplantae; phylum Streptophyta; class Magnoliopsida; order Asterales; family Asteraceae; genus Flaveria; species Flaveria brownii. Next base: position 3,382 of record BJCN01134452.1, read on the forward strand.
TTGTTTTATAACAGATTGTCTTCCTATACTAAGGTTTTGATCTTTTTTTTTACAAGTTCTGCTATTTTTAAACTCGTTAGTGTCCGGTTACCAATCGGCAATTGATGGTGGCCAACCCTATTGGACCGACACACCATCTTTATTCATGTTTTATTCTCCTAATCCCTATAACAATTCCACCGGTGATTTGAAGAAGATGACGGTGGTACTGCACAAGGAGACCTCAATATAATCACAGTTAATCTATTAAGTAATAGAAAAGTTAAAGTTATGGGCTTGTTGGTAGCCTATTAATAACTACCTCTTAATGGTTTATAATCTTAAATGGTTAAGAGGTAACTCTAATAATGAATGGTTAATAGGTTAAATCTTAGTGGTACCTCCTAACCATTTAACATCAGGGTTACCTTTTAACCATTCAAAGGTTATGAATCATTAAAAGGTAGCATATTAATGATTATTAAAAGGTAGTCTATTAATGACCATTAAAAGGCTACCAAACAGCCACTTAGATGAACCTTAGAGATAATATCTATTAACAAATTTGATCCAAGTATTCTTTATTAATTTATTATATATAAGTACTTTGTAAACATAATAGTATAAACATGTCAAAACTCATCACGGTAGGATTTAAAGAAAGAAACTAATGGGAAAAGTGAAGCAGCGGGGCTTTTGTGCAAATTATCAAAGACTGATGACTATTTTGGGAACACCTAAATATACATTATGCAAACCGACATACACATTTAATATCATATATAATTTGTGTGAGTAGTCGGTCATATTAATAAGTTTATCAATTTTTTTTATATAATGAGATTTCATTATTCCTAAACTTACAACAATGCCTGCATCACTTTGCATGTTGCTCATACATTTGATGGTGGAAAGAATAATATGTTACATGTGTGCGTACCACACAGTTTTATAAGCGACAAGACGTAAAAGGAATGCACAACTTTTAATCAAAATACAGTATTTGAGTGAAGATACTGATATATATAATCCCATATCATGACATTTGAAAACACCTATTATCATCGATGTGCCCAATCCATCGTAAATCTATCAATAGATGCATGTACCAACTGAAATCCGTAGGTGATTTATTTAGTAGTCGAGTTACCAACAAATTGTGTTATTTAATTTGCTTACTTTTTGCCCACAAAAGATTCTTCGGTAATTTATTTTAACCAGTTGATATTTGGTTTGCGTGTTGCGCGAAATTAATTTTTGCTCAGATTGTACATGTACCAACGTTCAAGACTGGGAAAGAAATAAAAACACAAAGCTAGTATCTATGCTTTAAACAAAAAAGCCAGCAAAATATAGCAGCTTCTCAGATAACGGTATCATCATCATCATTGAACTACGAATATCACAAACAACCAACAGGTTCTTAGATGACAGCCTCATCGTCATCAAACAAAAAAACTATTGTGATAAATGAGATTTCTTGTATTTCATCAGGAGAAGATACAATTATATATACACATAGACATATACACTAAGCCTACATAAACTATAATAAAAGTACAAGAATACCCCATGAACAATAGAAAGAAGACAAACTAAACTAAAGTTGTCTAATACCCCCCGCAAGCGAAAGGGCGGTGGACCGAGCCGAAGGTGATGACGAAAGAACTCGAACTGAGGGCGAGGGAGACCCTTCGTGAAGATATCCACAATCTGAAGCTTGGTAGAAACAAATCTTGTGTGAAGCTTTCCAGAGAGAACAAGTTCACGTACGAAATGGTAGTCCAGATCAATATGTTTAGCACGTTTGTGAGCAACTGGATTTTGGCTGAGGAATAAGGCACTTTTATTGTCGTAGAGCAAAGTGGGACATCCTGGTGGGAGAGCATTCAATTCCCGCAGCAAATAGGTAATCCAGATGATCTCCGCAGCAGCATTGGCCATAGCCCGATATTCCGACTCACAGCTGGACCGGGAAACAGATGAAAACTTCTTAGCACTCCAAGAAACAAGGTTGCCGCCCAAGAATATAGAGTAGCCATATGTCGAATGACGAGTCTCAATGCGGCGAGCCCAGTCTGCGTCGGAGTAGCCAAGAATAGATACATGTGGACCTCGCAGAAAACTAAGACCAAAGGATGGAGTGCCTTTGACATATCTGAGAATCCGTTTAAGTTGCTGAAAGTGTATATTAGTTGGTTGATGCATGAATTGACTAACTTGATTAACCACATAGGAGATGTCGGGACGAGTGATGGTCAAGTATTGCAGAGCACCAACAAGCGAGCGGTAAAGAGTGGGGTCAGCACACGGCTCTCCAGAGCTTGAGAAGGTTTCATTAGTGGACACTGGAGTGTGGACCGGTTTGGCATCTGACATCTTGGCACGATCAAGAATGTCCATGGCATACTTTGATTGACTTAAGAACAAGCCATCGGAGGTGTAGGCAACCTCTAGGCCTAGAAAATAACTTAAGCCTCCAAGATCCTTGATAGCAAATTCACGATGCAAAGTCTTGATGAAACTAGCCATGATAACCGTATTGTTTCCTGTAAGGATCAAGTCATCAACATAGACAAGAAGATACATAATGCAACCATCTTTGAGGAATATGAATAATGATGTATCGGCATGACTGCAAGAGAACCCATTTTGTATGAGAAATACACTAAGTCTATGAAACCACGCACGCGGGGCTTGCTTAAGGCCATATAAAGCCTTATTTAAACGACACACATGATTAGGGAACCGAGTGTCGACAAACCCAGGAGGTTGTTCTATGTATACAAGCTCATTCAGGTGACCATGCAGAAAGGTGTTGTTAATATCAAGTTGGTGTAAATTCCATTTGTTGATCACAGCAATAGATAGAACCACGCGAATGGTAGAAGCTTTAACTACCGGACTAAACGTGTGGGAGTAATCAATGCCGGGAATCTGACTGAAGCCTTGAGCCACGAGGCGAGCTTTGTAGCGATCAAGAGAACCATCCGAACGATACTTGACCCGAAACAACCATTTAGCTCTAACAACATTATGATTTGGTGGACGAGGCACCAAAGTCCATGTATTATTGTTGCAGAGGGCACGATATTCTTGTTCCATAGCATCCTTCCAGTGGGGGTGTTTCAAAGCAGACTTAAGGCCTTTGGGAACCAGGGAAGGATTATGAGAGGTGGATGAAAGATGAGCAAGATCGGTTTGATGTTTTGGTTTGAATATACCTACCTTTGACCGAGTAACCATGGGGTGGGTATTGGCCGAGGGTGGAGGTAGGGTCACAGGAGCCGTATTGGTAGTTGGGAAAGTGGTCTGGAGGTGGGGTTGATATTGTGAAAGATGTTGTTCAGGAGGAGTGAAGGTGGGGGACTCCGATGGTTGGGAAGTAGGTGGGGTGTGTGGGTGGTGAACTTGGGGGTTCGAAGCACTAGTGGGCTGGATTGAAGTGTCATCCTGGGTACTAGGCTGGTGGGCTTGAGAGATTTGGGGAGTAATGTGCTCAGATGGTTGTAGGGTTGAGTCTTCAATGGATGGACCCTGGTCAACAGAGGAAAGGGATTGGGCCGTATGAGGAGGGAAAGAAGCAATAGGGGAGGAAGTGGGCTTTTGGGCCTCAGAGGATGGAGTTTGGGCTGCAAGGGTATCACAAAGTGGGCCACACATATTGGTAAGAGAAGGTTTGGGCTTCATTGGTTCGTGTCCGGATGGGTCATTGGACCAATTAGGCGTAGACTGGATGGTGTCCAAAAAACTCTGGAGAGGAAGGTGACTCACAGGAGTCATAGGAGTGACAGATGACTCGCCACGGAAAGGGAACTTCATCAAAGCGAGCATGCCGTGTGATGTAGGTTCTATTCGTAGTGAGGTCTAGGCATTTAAAACCTTTATACTGAGGGTTGTATCCCATAAAGATACATGGAATGCTCCTAGGTGATAACTTGTGAGGAGCATAGTCACGAATGTAGGGGTATATGCGACAGCCGAAAGGATGAAAATTATTGTAACCGGGCGTTGAAGAAAATAGAACTTCAAAAGGGGATGACCAATTGACGGTTTTGGATGGTAACCGATTGATTGTGTAAACCGCCGTGCTGAAAGCTTCCACCCAATAACCCGAGGGAGCATGTGAGTTAAACATCATGGCCAAGCCCATTTAACTATGTGACGATGTTTGCGTTCGGCTCGTCCATTTTGTTGTGGTGTATGGGGACACGAAACACGATGGAAAGTTCCATTAGTGGAAAGAATATGTTGAACAGTATGATTCAAGAATTCTGTGCCCCCGTCACTCTGAAGGTTCTTAATTTTAGTGTCAAATTGATTTTGAACAAGCTTGATGAAACGTGGTAGAACCTTGTAAAAGTCAATTTTACGTCGCAAAGGATAGAACCATGTAAAGCGAGAATAATCATCAACAAAGATAACATAGTATCGGTAATTATCATGAGATATAATTGGTGAAGGCCCCCATAAGTCACAATGCACTAAGTCAAGTGTTTTAGTGGCACGTTTATCATTCACATCAAAAGGAAGTTTACTACTTTTAGATAAAGCACAAGATGAACACATATCCGGTTTTGGAAGGATGGATGTAAGAAATAAGCAACCATTTTTATTTAAGCGAGATAAAACATCAAATGAAGCATGACCAAGGCGTAAGTGCCATAACTCAAAAGAGGCTTTCAAGTGACCAGTCAATTTGGCGGTTAAAGCTGTAGGAGTTGAGTGAAGGACATAGAGGCCGTCCTCACACCGACCTTGAGCGAGAACTTGACTCGTGTGTCGGTCCTGGATATAGAACATAGGAAAAGGAAATAAAACATTTAAATCATTTTCACTAGTAAGTTTACTAATGGAGAGCAAGTTGTGTTTTAGATGTGGAACTGTAAGAACATTATTTAAATGAATATTATTGTTAATAGTTGTGCTTCCAATATGTGAAATTGGTAAACTGTTACCGTCACCGAACGTAACACGGTTTGAACCGGCGTATGGGGTGGCTTTGTCAAGGTGCTCGGTAGAGGTAACCATGTGGTCGGAAGCACCGGAATCAACGAACCAGTCCGGTCCGGAAGATGTCACGTGACACTTGGCATGGAAGGCTTTGGACAATTCGGTTTTCGATGGTGATGATGGAGAGGCATACCGAGCAAGATCCGGGCAGGAATTTGCATAATGTCCATCGCGACGACAGAGTTGACAGTGGGGGTTACGGTGACCCCGACCGCGACCATCGGGAGATCCACCACGCATAAAACGACCCCCGCGACCCCTGGAGGTGTTGGAGTGCCTCTGGTGTTGGGCAGAAAAGGCAAGTGGTGGGTTGGACGTACCATGAACAGAACAAAGAAAGAGTTCATGGCTCTCGGCCTGAACCAAAAGATCACGAAAGGTTGGGGGAGGCTTGGAGGCGCGAACAGCAGTACAGAATGTCTCGAACGAGCCGCCTAAGCCGCATAGAAACCAGTGGACTTTATCAGAGTCGTCGACGGGATGGCCGATAGCGGAGAGTTGGTCACATATGCCTCTAAATTTACGACTGTACTCGGGAACATAGGAAGACCCTTTGGTGAGAAGACGGAGCTGATCACGAAGATGATGAACACGTTCAATAGAGGTGTTGCTGTAAGCATGCTCGAGAGTAACCCAGATGTCACGAGCGGTTGTGAGCCCAAGCACCTCCGCCATGGCTTCTTCGGAGAGGGAGGCGTTGAGAATGAAAGTGGCCTTTTGATCATTAGACACCCACTACGAGTAGAGGGGGTTAGGAGTGGTTTTATCATCATGGGTGGTGACGGGTGGGGGAGCAACGACAGAACCGGTAACATGGGGGAGAAGGTTGAGAAGGGAGAGGAGTGGGGTTAGTTGATTCTTCCATACAAGGTAATTGGAGGGATTGAGTTTAATGGGTAGCATGTGGAGAATTGTGTTCATGGGAATGGAACCATCATTGGAAGAGGAGGACGAAGAGGCCATGGGAAGGGAGGGGAAGGGAGATCGACAGAGGGAAGGTAGAAGGAGAACAGGCAGAGGATCAATGAAGAGCTTTATACCATGTGATAAATGAGATTCCTTGTATTTCATCAGGAGAAGATACAATTATATATACACATAGACATATACACTAAGCCTACATAAACTATAATAAAAGTACAAGAATACCCCATGAACAATAGAAAGAAGACAAACTAAACTAAAGTTGTCTAAATACTATGCTCGAAACATTCAAAAGGAAACCCAAAATAATAAAAATTGTAACAAGTAACTTGGGTTCTCAGATGATGCATTCTCATCATCACAAAATCAAACATGATTTAGATATGAAAATTTCACAACAAGACCCTGAGAAACAGGTTAATTAGATCCAATCTGTTCTCAGATGAGACCTTCCTCATCATCATCCAACAAAGCAACAAAAACCCAACAGAACAGATCTAACATGTTTTGAGGTGAAAATCCTCATTGTTACCAAACAAAATTTGTTTTCCAGATCTGAAACATTGATAAACGAACCAAACCAACTGTTGATCACCTTTGTTTACTCATATATAGGAGAAGATGGAGCAACAGAAGTGGTCAAACCATCACAATCAAGACCTCCACCATCAAAAGGCTCACCATCAAGAGCACCACCTTGAAGACTCCCGCCGTTAACACTAATACCGTCAAGACTCCCACCGTCAACACCACCACCGTCAAGACCCCCAGCGCCAACACCACCACCGCCAACACCCTCACCATCAACACCACCATTGCGAAGGCCACCACCGGGAAACGGTTGATGCATGGTGTAGATCAGGGAAGAAGGAGGTGCCCGGAGTGCTAAACCACCGCCACCATGGCTAACCTTTTCGGGTATCGCCGGTAGCGGTGGCGAGCACTAACGATGGGTTGTAGCTGCGGTGATGGGTCACAGCGGCAGAGCAACTCTCGCGACGGTAATAGGGTCACGGTCGTCGTGCGAGGAGCAGCAAAAGAAGTCCAGTGGCCCCCAACACACCCACCGTCTCCACCCCACCGCCATAAAGGAGTGAAATGAGCCGGCTAAGAGATAAAAGGTAATAACATGCAACCCGAGGCGCTGTGAAATACCTAACACACCCCACGATCACTATTTATCACATTGCTTTTTTCATAGTATGCAATTACTCATAAAAATTTTGTATTTAAATTGTTATTTAATTTTGTTATATAGTTTTTAGATATTATATTTATCAAGATAGGCATTTAATTGTTGTTTTTTAAAGAGTATGTATAGAAAACTTTAACTATTAACATGGGTGTTTTGAAAAATATTTATTGAAATAAATGTTTAGAGAATTATTTTTTCTCTCACTCATGACATTATTGGTAATTTTATTGTAATTTAAAATAATACTATTTAAATAGAGTTAAAGGGCAAAGTTTTAATAAAATAAAACCATTTTATGCATCTGTCGTAATTAAAACAAAAAGTTTTTCTAAAATTCTTTTTAGTTTTTTAACATTCACTCAGACTTATTTTCAAAAGGGATATGTTATAAATACACCTTATTTATTTTTATCATCTCTATCTCTCTCTATACATACATATAGATACATAAAGAGAGATAGAGATAATAGGATGTCTAAATAAAAAAATGATGTTTGTATAACACAATCGTTTTCAAAATGTATACTAATAAATCATAAAAAATGATGTCACATTAAACAAACAAACAAACATACCCAGTGTATCCCGCTGAAAGCAGGGTCTGGGAGGGGTAAGTGGCGGCAAGTCATTCCTCTATCTTGAAAGATAGAGAGACCGCTTCCGAAGAGACCCCTGACTCGTTAACAAAGGCAATAGCAATAGTAATGATAATACATAGCATACAATCGTATAACATAGCAAACATACATAGATAGGTATCATAAGAAGATTTATCTAGCGCGCACCACATAAAAACCGGAAAGTAACACCCCGAGGGGTAGGTAATACATGACACCGAACACCCTTCTCACCCACAAAACCCCCTAAAAGTCCTTAATTTTAATTCTACGCCTCCACTCACTCCTATCCTCGATCATGTGCTCAGAAAGATGCACGTCTATCATATCTCGCCTAATAATCTCGTCCTAGGTCAACCTAGGTCTATCTCTACACCTCCTACCCTCTAAGCTGATGTTCTCTACTGCTCGAACAGGCGCTGCCCTCGTCCTCCTCTTCACGTGCCCAAACCATCTTAATCTTCCCACTCTTATTTTATCTATGATACAAGCCACCTCTAGCTTTTGGCGAAAGACGTCGTTTCTTATCCTATCCAATCTTGTGTGCCCACACATCCACCTTAGCATTCGCATTTCAGCGACCTCCATTTGTCTTTCGTGCGTTTTCTTATGGCCCAACAGTCTGTGCCGTATAACATCGCTGGTCGTACTGCCACTCTGTATAGTTTTCCCTTTAGTTTTGTTGGGAACCTCTTATCACACAGAATCCCTGATACTGCTCTCCACTTGCACCATCCTGATTGCACACGATGGGCTACATCGCTGTGGATCTCTCCGTCTTCCTGTACGTACGATCCAAGGTATTTGAACCTAGCCGTCC
>BJCN01134496.1:0-14150 GCA_018326445.1 Flaveria brownii
TTTAAAATGATTCTTATCATAGAACCATCTGGTGATTGGATGATTATATTGATTTCGTTCTATCTTCTTCATTATGAGCTTAATATCAGCTGGTCTTAATGGATATCTAACTCTGTCTAATAATTCAGAATCAATGTTTTCTTTTGTTTCTGTACCCTAAGATGGCTTTTTCCTTTCTGCTTTTTGCTCGTTCTTTAACTTCTCAATATGGAGCATATCTTCTCTAGCAACTTTTCTTTTTCAATTCATGATGTTGTCTATTCATATATGATCTAAGGATGTGAAAGAAATTAGCACCCCTAGGGTTGTTTGTATGGTTCACCATCCTAAGCTGTATTAAGTCAAATCTATCTTTATAAGATAGAGCACCCATCTAGGATATGTATGATAAATATTGAACAAGTTCTGATACTCTCTTGATTAGGACTACATCCCACACCTCATCATATTTGCATGCAACTATCTTCCTCTTATTTGCTAAAGCTGTTAGTATAATTCTACCATAAAGCTTCACAAAATTGGTGTTGGAATTGATCATCTCCCTGATGTCATTGCCTTCTAGCCACAGCCTGTAGGGCATAAACTATCTGGGCTTTTCAATTGGATGAAGCTCTATAGGAGCTCGATGATAAGTGGATAGGGAAGCTACTGGATTAGGTCTGATCATTTGAGGCTTTAAGGCATTGGTTAACGTGTGTTTATAGTGCCTCTTGCAAGTTCTTTCATCTAATACAGTGATCTACCAGCATATGATCTGTCAGACATCCTTGTATGACTCAACCAGCTTTTGACCTGAGAGTATGTCATCTTTTCTATTAGTGGATCCTTTGGTAAATTCTTCTGGAACTCCTGCTGGTCATTGATTTCCTTATACCTTCTGTACGTTTGTTCACTTTCATTCTTCATTGCTTCTTGAAAGTGTTTAAGCAGGTCTTTGACCACATACAAGTTTAAGTGAATGAAGGAATCATACGGAAAACCTCTTGTTGTTAACTCCATTACCATGAGAGTTTTTGGATCATTAGGTAATAAGTCTTGAATATCTTCAGTCTCTTCTTGTGTGTTTTCATCTTCTTCTTCAGAATCAGAAAGAATGATGATAGGTTCTTGTACTTGATCAAGTGTTTGGTCAATCTCTCCTTCTTCTAAATTGACAAACTCTGCTTCTTGTTGTTTGAACTCATCCTTATCTATTGGTTCTGTGTTTACCTTCAAGAGCTTCATTGGTGGTGATGCAGGTTCATCTTGTTCAATAATCTTTTCTTTCCATTTTGCTCCAGTAGCAAGGTATAATCTTTTTCTTTTCCTTTCATAAGTTTTCAGTGGCTGTTAAGAGGAAGATGATTCTAGATGCTTTGATGATTCAGACTGTTCTTTCAAAGACTCAACAAATTGTTAGATAAGCTCTTTCTATTGCTTAGTCAAAGGATTTATAGATATCGTACTTGACTGTTATCGATATGAGTCTGGAGTATGGAAGTGTTACCACATAATAGGAGAATAATGTATGTTCTCAAATGGATTTGTTTCACCAAACAATTAATCCTTAGAGTATATTTCTTCAGGAATGATGATAAATTGTTCTGTATGATGTTTCTGAGTGCTTGTTTCTACAACTAGTGATAATGGTTGATCAATGAACATATCAGTCATCTCTTGTTCATGATCTTCTAAAGTTCTTCCTTATTCATCCTTTGTTGATCAGTATTATCTAATTCTCTGTTTAATATTTTGATTTCTTATAGTAGCTCAAAAGATTTTTTTTTAGCTCATCTATCTCGATATCCTTAGCATCTGATTGCTCAGTCAAAAAAGGTTATGTCAAGCCCTATATTACTTATGTCTTGATCTTTGACTTTCACTTTAGCTTTTAATTAATCAAGTTGTTGTTCAAGGAATTAAACAATCAACTTGGGCTTTCTGATCAGCCTTTAACTTCTCAATCTATTCATCTTTTGTTTTGAGTTTGTCTTTAAGCTTCTTGGCCCTTTTGTTTGACTTTTCAATGATCTTATTGTACTAAGTGAACAAAAATACTTTCAAATGCTCAATTTCTTCTTCTATTGGTATTTTAGCTGATTAGTATTCAGTTTCAGTTTGGTATTCAGTTTCAGTTTGCTCATACTGAAAACTTTATTACTCTTGTTTTATTTCAGACATAGAGGATGTTCTCACTTTTCATATTTGCACTTTTCTGTGCTCTGTGTCTATTGATCACACCATTCACAGTAAGGTAAATTTGAATTACTTTATTTGTTGAAAATTTTTTATTTTTAATTTGATTTTGGTTGAATATCAAAAGTTATTGTTAAATTTTTTGGCTGAATATGATTTTTTCCTTTTCTATTGATTTGTCTTTTGAGAGGGGCGGTGCAATACTCAGCCTTTCTTCCATCAGAGCAAATGTCAAATATTAGCTCATGTTTTGTTTGTTTGAGTGTTGGATCAGCCACACTTGAAACCTTTTTAGTTTTAGTAACTGGTTGATCAGATTCATCATATGATAGATCTTCGTCATCTTCATCAGTGGTATTAGCATCAAATTCATTGTTTTCCTCTTGATAAAAATCTATTGATTTAATTTGTGGTGTTTGACTTTTAAAAATTTTATCAAAGGTGATTTTGATAATGATGATGATTTTGATGATGATGATTTTGATGATGATGATGATGATGGCTTGGAGTCATATGTTCTGTCATGAGTCATATGTTTTGTCATGTGGATCAAATGATTCCCAATGTTTGCTGGTCATTGATTCAGGCAATGAGATATAATTATCATTGTAAGGTGGGTTAACCTTATTATATCCCAGGCCTAAAGGGTCTTTAAAGGCTCTTTGCTAAGCAAAAAGTTATTTAAAATTCTTATTGCTCACCTGAAACTTTTGAAGTTTCACCTCAGTTTTAACTTGTAGTGTTTTAGGTTGAGTCAAGGATTCAGAGAGCTGCTCAACATGTGTTGTTAGTGTTAGTTTTTTAGATAAAAGTTTGTCTAAATCATTTGTAAGTGACAGAATTTTGATCTTATATTGCTTTTTCTTAGATTTTAAACTATCATTCAAAATGTTTGTTTCAATTACTTTCTTTGAAAGTTGGTCTGTATGCTCTATGTATCTGGGGACCTCATCTATACATGCTTAAGTTTTGCTTTTACCTCTTTCGGGATTTCAGTCAGTTTCTCCTTAACCTTTGCCATGAGGGTATGGTCAGGAGACTTTATCTCTGCTTCATACATACTCTAGCCACACTCTCCATCTAGTTTGATTATCATAACTAATGATTCGGGTTGTTTATTGTGGATGTATTGTGTTATTTATGCTAGAATTGGAGCAGCTGGAATGCTAATAGGTGGTGGAACTTGTCTGTTTGTTTGATAACCACTTGATGTTTGTGGTTGTTGATTGTTTCTGTCAGCTCTTGGTTGTTGACACTCTCTAAAGAAGTGTCCATACAACTGAGAGTTATAACATCTCACCATGGTTTTGTCAAAACAAATCTATGTCTTCTTATCCATGTTCAACCCCCTGTTTCTTTAAAGAAACTTTTTAGATCTATAGGAAATCATTGTTGTACAACATTGAAGATCCATCTCTTCAACCATGTTTGTGGGTAACTCATTCAAATCATGTTGGATTTTTATGATGGTGTGAGATTGGCACCTAAGTATGCCTCAAAACTTGTGTAAAAGGCTACAAAGGATGCATTTTACTCTTCACTTTGTATAATGATTGTGAGTGCATCCATAGGTTTCTCAAATTTATGTGTGTTTTTCTTTTATGAGTGATGTTGTTTGCTTGAACTTGAAGAATGTTGGTGTTGTTGTTTGCTCTGAGGTGATGCTTCATGAGAAGCATGGACACCAGTTTTACAAATCTATGAAGCTGCTGTGGTATGGATTCACCTTGAACATGACGGAAGGTTTCATATTGGATTCTCAATTTTTCTTTCTTGATCTCCCTTATCTCATCACTTACATCACACATTGTGTGAAGAACTTTTCATAGTTCATTTGTTGTTTTGAAATTTTCTACTCTGGTTAATATCTCAAATGGAAGAGTCATTGTCAGAATATTGTATGCTTTCATGTATGTTTTGATTTTATTCAAGTAATCACCAGCTACACTTTTCAAACTCACTCATTTCTGTATGTTACAATCCGGACCAAAAATTACTGAAATGTATGGTTCCTCAGTTACTTAAGTCCACAAATAAGAGTCTTGAAAATGATCCAGTTTCTGAATATAATTTTCCATTGCTTGAAATCAGCCATGTTCTTTATTCTCAGTGGTTTGAGACCACTGTTGGAACCTGAAACGTCGTCTGACTTGAGTGTTAATTTTAACTTAACGGTTTAAGTTAAATTTATTTAATTACTTATTTATTGATTATTTAGCTCAGTGCTAAATTTGTTTTATTCTAAGGTCACTAGGATTTGTTTGATTTATTTGATGACTTTTAAATTAACAAGTAAAGGAATTAAATTGAGTTAAAATTATTCTTAAATGCTTATTTACTAAAAGAAAACATAATTAAATACTAATATCATTTTTTCAGTATTATATAATCATAAAAAATATAATAAAACATCAAAACGTTTCTCAAAGAAAATCACTACATGTTGTATTTGTCCCTAATTTTTTGTTCCATATTCCTAATGCTTGTATGATCTCGCCTGTCAAATGATTGATTTTAGTCAAAAGTAGTTTCATATATAAGTCCATTTGTTTTCTATCTTCACCTCGAACTTGGCAATATTACCTAGTTACATCGTTTTACCCACTCGTGAATGATATCTAAAGTTTACATTCCCCTTGTTTACATTTCCCTTGTTGTTCCTTCCGGGAAGGCGAATTGGGATTCAAAGTCAAAATTTGTTTTGTTGAGGTAAATATCATTTTATTGACAAAGGGCAACCGAATTAATTTAAATAGTATATTCGTTGGATGATAACGATTTTGAATGTTTTAATGGTTGTCCCATCAATAGAATGTTCACCCACTTCATACTTGTTTCTATAACCTACCAAGGTTTTACAAGTGTAAACGCAGAAGTCATATTATTATTATACTCGTTACAGGAATCATGAAAAATATTTGTGCCATTTGTACAACTACGTCAGTTATTGAGCTTTGTCACACCCATAATTTCCACAAACGGAGTTTTATCGTCAGGCGTGTAACATACCAGGATATCTAACAATAGTTACACCAAACAACACGATTAATACAAAATCATTTCATTAATGTTTATCAATTAAATCCAAACCATAATTGAAAGCCATGTTTTAAAAGTAATATTGCGGAAGTGAATTTAAAAATATCCATGAATTAGAAATGCGCAAAACACGCACGCCCAAACTCAGTGATATCTATAAAAACCCAATTAATAGTTTTGAAATGACTCATAATGCATGAACCTCTATGATGTCGTGCTCCTAGCAGTGCAAACCTTTACGAACCTGAGAGAAACATGCTAAAAATGTCAACATAATATTAGTGAATTTACATGTTTAAGTAAATGGATAAACAGTTTAGAACAAAACAGTGAGCAAAGTATATCAAGTAGATAGCTAATCTACATAGCAAATTACTAAGTGTATGAAGTTTGCAACTGATGCTAACAAAGTAAATATATGCCCCAGTTCTGGTTACTAGACCACAACAATAGAAATTAAGTAAATTAAACACCCATTCGACATCCGGTCATGCTAACGCAACTATGCCGGGTGGGATTTGTGAAACCAAGTAAATCTACTCAGAATTACCTTGCTGGAATACATAAACTAACGGTTCAAAACTGAAGACTTTGAATGGTACTACACTAGTAAACAAGTGATCATACAGTAATACCGATATAAATAAAAGAACATTTGAACAAACATCTTTCTCTTCCCCAAAAGAGAGTATAAGTAACGTGGGGCAATAAACTCGCTTTAGATTGCGCAGATACACTTAAATGTAGGTGATGAAGAATTGGGTTTCTGAACAACCCGGATTTATATAATTTACTAGGTTAAAACAAAATCAACATAATTTGATTGTATGATTCTGTGTTCTAGATTAGACTCATCACCCAACAATACCAATCCTTACACATAACTAAACATCATCACCGCCATGCATGAAATCACATACCACAAGCACACCATAACATGCCCTAATACCACACCCCAACACATGCACATGCACAAGCACACTACATGATTTAACCCACACAAAATCATAAAAATCAAACACACATGATATTATCCATGTACGTTCAACCGACTCATATATGACACACACCCTACCAACCTACACACGTTAAACAAACTGAGACTCAGTACTACATAACTTAGTGTAACATAAGCAAGTAGAGAACCATACCGAATCTTTTACATTTGCCGTGAAAGAGTGGTTGTCGCCGATAGAGAGAGGGTTAGGGTTTTTTAAAGAGAAGTTGTCGAAGGTGCTATGGTTTGATGTTGAGATGGTATGTCGACTGGAGAGGGAACCGGGATATAAATGGTGTTTCAAATGAGGGGTCAGGTTGTGATTATTGGTATATGAGAGGGGGAGGCGGTTAAGGAGGGGCTAGGATTTTACTTTTAAAATTAATTAACTATTATTTAAATTAACTTAATTAACTAAGAGTTAAGTTTTAATAATAATAGAAATAATATGACTTTTTTTCATTTACTAAAAAAGTTTTATATATACAAAATGATGACGGGAAATAATTACCTAAGGGGAAAATAGTTAAATGATAAGAAGTGGAGTTAACAATGTTAATCTGAAAATACGTTGTGTTACATCAACCCCTTGTTTAAGGAATTTTCATCCAAAGAATTAGAATATCAAGGTGAGCGATCTGGAACACACGCAAGACAGGGTTTCTGAGAGATTCTAAACTAAACCCAAAAGAAAAGAACTTTTGGAAAATTTTCATGGCTGCAACATCATCCATCTGTTGAAAGAAATTTCACCTTGAAATCAAAGAAAAGAAACCTTAACAATTGATGTCTGATATTTGAACAATTGCAGGTACTTTTTATCAGCTAATCTTCACATTCCCAGGTAAATTCTAGTCCACACTTTGAATTCCATCTGATGCGCACGATGGGAATTTTTGCTACGCTCAATTAAATGAAGGTGCTCATCTATTTCTAGTTCCTCCAGCGGACCAATGAGTGATTCATTGGCTAAGCACGTTTTTAGATTCGAGACATGAACACATTATGTATGCCATTAAGTTTCTTTGGTATATCCAACTGATAAGCCATCGGACCAATCCTGTTGTCATATGGTTAATAATTTGAAAAATCTTCTTAGTGGTTTCATGAATAAGCTCAGCACATGTCAACTAATTATCACCGACTTCTATCAAACAAAGAGGTATTCTACATTTTCGACCATAAAATGCCTCAAACGGTGCATCCTTGATGCTGTATGATAACTACTATTATAGGAGAACTCAACCAAAGGAAAATTAGTTTCCCAGCTATTTCTAAGGTCTATAACACATGCTTGAAACATGTCTTCCAAGGTTTGAATTGTGCTTTCGGTTTGGCCATCAGTCTGAGGATGATAGGTCGTACTCATATCCAACTGAGTACCTAAGGACTTCTACAGTAATTTCCAGAAGTGAGAGGTGAATCACGAATTACGATCGGAGATGATTAAAAGTGCCACATCATGTCGAAAAACAATTTCCTTTAGATAGATATGTGCTAGTTTATCTATCTTAAAATTCTCATGGATAGACAGAAGAGTGTTGATTTGTTTAATCATCCACTATCACCCAAATAGTATCCTTTCCGCTTTATGACGAAGGTAGCTTTAGTGATGAAATCCATTTTTGATGTTTTACCATTTCCATATCGGAATCTCTCGTTGTTGAAATAATCCTTATGGTTCCTAATATTCTACTTTCACCTTATAACAGGTAAGGCATTTTGACACATAAGTGGTAATATCAGTTTACATGTTAGGCCACTAGTGTAGGATCTTCAAATCTTGGTACATTTTATCTGAACATGGATGTACAAATACGGTGACCTTTGTGCTTCATCCATCACAAGGCCTCTGAGATTCCCGGACATAGGTAACCACACTCGCTCTTCATGGTAACGGAAGCCATCTGATATTTTCTAAAATAGCTTTTCCATACATCTTAGTGACTCTAATTTAATGTTGTGTTCCTTCTAAGCCTCTACTTAAGCATCCATGATCTGAGTGAGTAAATCGTAATGTATTGTAAGCTATAATGCATGCACACGGCGAGGTTTTAGGCTTTCTTTTCTGCTGAGGGCATCAGCTACCACATTAGCCTTACCGAGGTGATACTTGATGGCACAACATAGTCATTGAGTAACTCTAGCCATCTCCTTTTGCCACATATTCAATTCCTTCTGCTCACAGATATGCTTAAGGCTTTTGTGATTGATGAAAATAGTACACCTCGTTTTGTGTAAGTAATGCCTCCAGATCTTGAATGCAAAGACCGCAAATCCTAACTCCAAATCATGCATTATGTAATTCTTTTCATGCACTTTAAGCTGCCTGGATGCGTAGGCTATTACTTTCTCAAATTGCATCAACACGCAACCCGGATCTTGAATTCATGCATCACAATACACCATAAAATCCTTTATTCCTTCTTGCATGGATATGATCGGTGCACTACACAATTTATCTTTAAGTTCTTGGAAAGCTGCTTCTTTATTCTGACCCCATTTGTAAACAATCCATGTATAAGTTAAGGAAGTAAGAGATTGCGTAATCTTAGAGAAACCTTCAATGAAACATTGATCGTAACCTTCTAATCCAAGAAATTGTTACACCTTTGAAGGCGTCATTAGTGCCGGCCAATTATTGATTGTTCTATCTTAGACAAGTCAACATGAATACCATTCTTATTTACTACATAGCCAAGGAACTGTACTTCTCTCATCCAGAACTCACGCTGAGAAAACTTTGCATACAGTTGTTCCCTTTTAAGCAGTTCCAATATGAGTTGTAGATATTCCTCATATTGCTCCCAATTCTTGATATATATCAGAATGTCTTCAATGAAGACGATTACAAACTTGTCCAAATAGGGTTTGCATACACGTTCCATAAGGTCCATTAAAACTATAGGAGCATTGTTAAACCAAATGGCACCACTGCGAACTCAAAATTTCCATACCTAGTTTTTAAGAGGTTTTGGATATATACATATATATATATACACACACACACTTCTCGAACTCGAAGCTGATGATATCCAGAAGGTTCCGTATTTCTTCATTACAATCATCATGGGTGCTCCCTATGGAGATGAACTTGGACGTATGAAGCATTTGTCTAATAGTTCCTTCAACTATTTAACAGTTTTTGTAGCTCATTTGGAGCTAAACAGTACAGTGCATGAGTTTCGGAGTGGCTCCAGGTCTAAGTTTAATTTGAAACTTGACTTGTCGATGCGGAGAAAGGCAAGGCAAGCCGTCAGGAAATACTTCTGCGAACTCTCTAACAGTTGGAATATCTTTAATCTATTTCTATTTTGTAGTTTTCTCTGTGACAAGAGCCAAAATCAAGGGACGACCATTTTGTAAACACTTATGAGCCTTCGTGCACGAGATGATGCCAACCATTACACCACTCTTTTTTCCCTTAATGGTGAGTATCACTCCTCTAGGAAGAGAAATTCTGATGAGTTTCCTTGGCAAATGATTTCGTCTTGACTCTTAGCCAATCAATCCATGCGAATAACTACATTGTAGGTACCGAGAGTGATTGATAGGAGGTCAATTTCAAATTGATGCTCAGAGAGTCCTATCTTACAACTATAGAACATGTGAAGTCATACCATCGGCTACTCTATGGTATATTTTGAGTATAAAGTTATGGATGTTACATCTAGCAACTTATTGAACTTGTGAGAAATAAAGCTTTTAACGGCAGCCGAATCAAAAATACCAAATCAAAACAACCATTTAAAGGAAATTTACTAGAGTAGGGTCATTACGAGCCTCAATAGTGCCAATAATGAAGTGACTACCCTTTGCACCACCAATTCCATTCTCGTTGTTGTTGTCATTCCAATTGTCAACAAAGTTACCACCACCATTTCCACTATTATCTTTTTCTTGAGTTTTGGGTAGTTTCTCTTGAAATACCTAGTCTACTATCATTTGTAACACCCGTATGATTGTTCTTGTGCTTAGGATCATTTGTTAGAAATATTCACCCCGCATTCCTTGGTGACATGTCCAAACTTTCCACACATCTCAAAGATATTCTTGTTGTAGGGGTCGTTATGATGATAGTTGCACTTGTTGCCTTTTGGCAGAGTTTTGCTATAATCACTATTGTACTAGGAGGATGAAGAGGAATGATTGAAGTTGTGAGAGTTGTCGAACTTACTTGACAGTTGTTGGGAGTTCTACTATGATGGGGCAGATGAAGAGGATGATTAATTGTTGCTGGAGCTCTATTCCCATATCCTCTTATTGCAACCATCAAAAGTAGTTGACACAACATTGTGTGGGGGTAATTAAGCCTACGCGATAGCCTTGTGAGTCATTTTTATGCCAACCTGATCATGTCCTGAATTGTTGCTAGCATAGGAGTAGTTACCATGCTTGAATTTCATGGACTAACCCACCAAGGTACCTCTCAATCCGCATGTAAGGAGGGTTTGCCATATATGGGTAAGGAGTAGCGAGCTCGTGAGAGCGAGTAGTGTATGCCTCAATTTCAGAACTTGTCATCTTTAGGTTCTAAAACTCGATTTCTAGTTTCTACACTTTGCCTCGGGAACAATACTTCTATTTTAGTAAGTTCTAAAGATCTTTCCAGGTTGTGGCATTAGTAGTTTCCATATCCAACATTTAAACCTGGGTATTCCACCAGCTCAGAGTTGGGCCATCTAGAGTGGTCGATGCATACTTCACCCGATTGGCTACTGGGCAATTGCATATTTCAAAAACCTATTCTAGCTTTTAGAACCACTAAAGGAGTCCAATGGCTCCTTCTGTTCCAATGAATAGGTTGGCCTTGCAGTCCATAAACGTTGTATACGTACAGACCCCTTGACCTTTATTTTATTCAGATCACGACTTCTAATTTTTTTAACAAATGCTATAATAAATAGTAGGATTAAGTAGGAAGAGTTTCACATCAGAAGATTAACTGGTATCACTTACCAATTGGAATAGGTTGCTCGTTTTGGTTAGCCACCGCCGCGGTCACAACATAGTACTCAAATAAAAAATCTCTGATAAAACAAGTTGTAAATACGTCTATGATTAATTAAAAAAATATCAAAATCTAAATATGGCAGTTGGATGGGAACAACCCTTCCTATTTAGGTGCAAAGTACGTTAAAAGGTCAAACAAATGAATGAAAGAATAAAACAGAAATGATTGTGACACGAAAGATCCAGCGCTTTCCTCTTGCTCTTCTTCCGGCTTCTCTTTAGGATCTTTCTATTGGTCTTCCTATCGGTTTTCCTCCTTAGGTTCTGGTTCCATAGCATTCACCGTATATATCTGTCTTTCAACTTATTGGACTCGCAATCTAATAGTCGTTATGGTCACCTCGTCTTCATCCACACACTGAGTCAAGGCCACCACTCCATCTACCAAAGCGTTGTGACTCTTGGCTTATTCCTTGTCTTGCTCCTTGTTTGACATGATCTTCTCCATAGCTCATTGTAGTCCTTATTGATGGATTGTGTTACCTTCTAGAAGTCTTTTGATAAGTTGCCTCTTAGTTTCCATGATCACCACTAAGTAAGAAATGGCATGCATGGAAGAGTAGAGAAAGGAAGGCAAAGTAGACTAGGGAGGTAAAGAAGAGGCAGATCTAGTCTGAGGCGTGCATTTAGCAGGACGTGGAACTTTCTTCTAAAACAGTCGCGTCAAGTAATAAGGGTACTGCGTCCAGTCACGAGCGAATGGTTGATCATAATCAACGTCATCGTAATCCAAAGCGATCCTAGTATACTTTAACTGAACGGAAGATGATGGCGGGGAATCAGGACGAACATGCCTTTTTCCCATACTTAGAGGGTGAAGAAGAATATGCCATTGCTCACAGGAATAATCATATGCAATGAAACCCAATAGTGCCTATATGCATGTAACTAATACCAATATGCTCTGATACCAATATGTCACACTCTTAATTTCCATTTGCTCTGATACCAATATGTCACACTCTTAATTTCCACAAATAGGGTTTTATCGTCAGGCCGGTGACTTACCAGGATCTCAACCAATAGGTACATCAAATGAGATAATTAACGCAAAAATATTTTCATTAAGGTTAATTAGTTAAATCCAAACCATAATTCAAAATCCAAGTTTCAAACGTAATTTTGCGAATGCAAATTTAAATAAAATCCATGTATAAGAAATGCGCACAACACGCGCGTCCAAACACAGTGTTAAATTGTAAAAAGCCCAATTAATTATTTTAAAATGACTCTTAATGCATAAACCTCAATGATGCAGTGCTCCAATCAGTGAAAACCCTTACAAACATGATATTAAAGTCTCAACACAAGGTTAGTAAGTTCAAAGGTTTAAGTAAACGGATAATCAATTCAGAAAGGATATAGTAAACAAAGTAAATCAAGTCGATAGCTAGTCTACATAACAAGTTAATAAGTGCATGAAGTTCTTAAGCAAATCTAACAAAGTAAATGTATGCCTTAGATGTGGTTAGCGGACTACAACAACAAAAATTAGATCAAATAAACACCTGTTCGACATCCAGTCGTGATAGCGCGATCAGGTTATGAAGAATTAGGTTTCTTAAAAACGTGTATTTACAATATTTACTAGGTTAAAACTATATCTACATAATTCGATTGTACGATTTCACGTTATAGATTAGGTGCATCACCCAACAACACCACGCCTTACACATAAATGAACATGATCACATCCATGCATGAAATCATACACACCATGCACACCATAACATGCACCAAAACCCACACCCTAACACATGCACATGCAAACCACATGATTTAGCACACACAAACACATTACTCCATTATATGCATGCACCCAACTAAGGCCACCCACATATAGCTCACAAAATAATAGAACTCAAACACACATGCATATTATCCATACACATACAACCGAATCATATATGACACACACCCCAACAAACCTTCACATGTTAAATAAATCAAGACTACACAACCATGACCAGGACCACAACTAACTGTACCCATATACACTCGCACACACATTCAGCTCAAATGAAAACATAAACAAACACTGCTAGGACCGTGTACGTACAGAGTACTAACTGATTCAACATGTAACCAAATCAAACAGCACGGAATTCTATTTGATTGGTGATCCAATCAGGGAAACCTTTAATCCGATCAAACCTAACAATTAGAATACGTTAAGAATAGACTAGGAATGATCAGAAACATTCTATGAACTTGGAAGGGACGATCTGTACGAACTAGGACGGCTAGGGTTGTGAATTCTCGAAGTGTTTTGTTTTTCCACAAATTAAGTGGTATTTATAGGTTACAGCTTTCATTCGTACGACTGAGTCATGCGTATGGCTCAGTCGTGCGACTGAGTCGTGCGATTGGTTCATTTGTACGATTGAGTCAGTCTTATAACTCAATCGTTCGATTGACTCAATCACCTGGTTCAGTCGTGCGATTGGACCATTCGCATGGTCCAGTCGTGCGAATGAATCATGACACTTAGTTAAACACATTCCTGAACCTTTAACAATTCAGAACTATGTCTAACAACTGTATACCTATATAACATGTTCGTATAAGCGTGTAACATACAATAATATAAATATATAAAACATTAAACAACTAATACACAATCAATCAAAGAGTTTTTCATTACATTGATCAAACATTACATATGTGTAACAAAATGAAAGTCTATTACATTTGAGCTCGCTAGAACTAGAACTGGGGACATATGTACCAACAAACTCCCCCTTGGACCTAGTAATATCTAATATTTGACTTCCTTCTTAAACTCTTCAAATCTCTTAGCTCGTTCCTCTTTCGAAACCCCAGCATGGATATTGAGTACGAAGCATAGACGTATGACATGTTGAAACTGTAGTGCTTGCACTATATCCTGGGTATCAAAAAATAGTGGCCACTTGTACAGAGTATA
>BJCN01134504.1:0-10189 GCA_018326445.1 Flaveria brownii
TGATATGACAATAATAGTTCAGGGACTTAAATGTAATAAATAAAAGTTGTATTGTGGTAGTTATAAGCTGTTAGAAGTATTATGTGTTAGAATTGTAATAAATACTAGTAAAAGGACCATTTGTGTAAGAAACCAAAGTATTGGAAGTTGTTAATAAAATGGACGGGAAGCTAACTAACCGAAGTTAGTTTGTTGTTGGAACCCTTCTTCCTCTAGTTTTCTCTCTAAACAATCAAGCTCTATCATTGGTATCAGAGCCACCGACCCTCGTCGGAGCTCCTGAAACCGCCACTCATCACCATCGCTCAACCACCGTCATCTTCCTGTTTGTTTCTGATCATTTTCTTTCGTTTTTGTTGCTTTCTTTCGTGTTCTTTTGCCCAATTCTTTCCGTTCGGTTCTGGAATTGTTGTTGATTCATTCAATCGTTTCTTTCATTCATTTATGTTCTTGATTTCTTTCAATTGATTGATCTTGTTCAATTTTTAGCCCGAATTAATCAATTGTGGTTAATTCATTCTTTGATTTGATCAATTCGTGATTGAATCAATCCTTTATCGTCAAGAATTCATTCAGATCAAACCCTAATCATGTCTACCAGTACTAGACAACAAGATATGGAGAAACAGATTAAAGAAAACCAAATGACTATTGGGAAGATGGAGATCATTGTCCAAGATCTTCAAGCAAATTCCCAATTGATTAATGAAAACATGCAGACGGTGGCTACCAGTGCAGAAGAAAATAAGGCTGCAGTCATGCAGATACAATTGCAACTGCAATCAGTTTTAGACAAAATCACAAGTTTGGAGGCCAATAGGGGGGTGGTTGCTAATACAGGCCCTCAAGAACAAAGGTTATCAAGATTAGGAAGGCTGGACTTTCCTAAGTTTAATGGTGATGATGTAGAAGGCTGGATTTATAAGAGTAATCACTTCTTTGAAATTGATCATACCCCTGAGAATATGAAATTGAGATATGCAGTGGTGAATTTGGAAGGTAAGGCCCTATTATGGCACCAGGGGTATTTGAGGAGCAATAACCTAACTATTGACACTATTAGTTGGGATGATTATAGAAGATCTGCTGAGGCAAGATTCTCTGTTAACCTGTTTGAAGACGCTCTAGAAGAACTGAAGAACTTACAGCGGACAGGTAGTATTCAAGATTATTGTGATGCTTTTGATGCTCTTCTGAATAAGACAAGTCTTTCAGTAGATCAGGCTGTTAGTCTTTTTGTGGGTGGGTTAAAAATGGAGATAAGATGCTTGGTTAAAGCCTTTAAACCAAGAACTTTAAGGGAAGCCTATGCTGTTGCAAAACAGCAAGAGAACATACACAACACCTTGTTTGGTAACACTTCTTACAAGAAATTTCATAACCAGACCAACACTTCTTCTTACACCAAACCTACCACCAGTACTTTTAAACCACCAACTAATGCCAACTCTTTACCACTATTACCTAAACCACTTAATTCACAACCAGTAAAAACCACAAGAAGGCTTACCACTAAAGAAATGGCTGAGAAAAGGGAGAAGGGAGAGTGTTTCTGGTGTAATGAGAAGTTTACACCCTCTCACAATTGTAAAAATAAACAACTGTTTTGTATTGAGTTGATTAATGAAGAGGAGCAGGGTGATGATGGGGAAGAAACTGTGGTCAATGAAGAAATACCACAGATTTCAATACATGCAATTACAGGGGTGACCTCCTATTCAACAATGAAGATTGTGGGGTACATTGGTACTAGAAGGCTGTTTATTCTAATAGACTCAGGATCTACCCACAATTTCATCAGTCTTAAGTTGATAGCCAAGCTGCAATGTCTCTTACAACCAGTTAATTCTATGAAGGTGACAGTAGCTAATGGAAATCAGTTGGAATGTGGTCAAAGATGTAATGGGTTCAAATGGATGATGCAAGGAAATTGGTTTAAGGCAGACATGTTAGTCATTCCCTTAGACAACTATGACATGGTGTTGGGAATAGAATGGTTGTCTTTATTGGGAGATATTGTGTGGAACTTTGCAGAAATGACTATGCAATTTGTGGTTCAAGATAAGACCTATACTTTGAAGGGTACAGAAACAAATGGTGTCCAACTTTGTTCTACTGAAAAGATGTCCCATCTGCTCAGCGGGGGGTCAGGGGTAATTCAGTCACAAATGTTTAATTTGCAGCTTAAACAAGATGAGAACCATGACACTTTTGGGTCTAAGGTGTCTGAACCCATACAAAATGACAAGTTAAAACAGTTGTTGGATGATTATGATGATGTGTTTCAAGTTCCTTCCACATTACCACCTAAAAGACCATGTGATCACCAAATTGTCCTTAATAATGGGGACAAACCAATTAACCTCAGATCCTATAGATACCAAGCTATCCAAAAAGATGTGATTGAAAAGATGACCCAAGAATTGTTGGATATTGGGGTGATAAGGAGCAGTAAGAGTTCATTTGCTGCACCAGTGGTATTAGTAAAGAAAAAGGATGGCTCTTGGAGAATGTGCATCGATTATAGGCAACTCAATGATGCAACAGTCAAAAACAGGTTCCCTATTCCTTTAATAGATGAACTGTTAGAAGAATTGGGTGGGGCTACTATTTTTTCAAAGCTGGATTTGAGGTCTGGTTACCATCAAATCAGAATGTTTGAGTCTGACATTCATAAGACAGCTTTTAGAACTCACCAGGGCTTATTTGAGTTCTTAGTCATGCCCTTTGGCTTGACTAATGCACCAGCTACATTTCAAGCACTGATGAACCACACTTTTAAACCATTTCTGAGAAAATTTGTCCTTGTATTTTTTGATGATATCTTGGTTTACAGTCAAGATGTTGATCAACATGTACAACACTTGCAACAAGTTTTAGAAACACTGAGGAAGGCTCAGTTGTTTGCTAAACTTTCAAAATGTAGCTTTGGTGGGGCAAAGGTAGAATATTTGGGTCACATAATAGACAAAGAAGGGGTAGCTACTGACCCTTCCAAAATTGAAGCAGTGGTTTCATGGCCAGTCCCTAGCAATGTCAAACAACTGAGGGGATTTTTGGGTCTCTCAGGGTATTACAGAAGATTCATTAAATCTTATGGGATTCTAGCTAAGCCACTTACTGATCTTTTAAAGAAAGATGCATTTAGATGGTCTGAAATTGCACAGAATTCTTTTGACCAACTTAAGAAGGCTCTAAGTTCAGCTCCTGTGTTGGCCCTACCAGATCTAAACAAGACTTTTATAGTAGAGACTGATGCTTCAGCTTTGGGAATTGGAGCAGTCTTAATGCAAGATCATCATCCTCTAGCTTTTATCAGTAAGGCACTATCTCCAAGGCAACAGGTACTATCTGTCTATGATAGAGAATTATTAGCCATTTTGTTAGCAGTCAAACAGTGGCATTATTACCTCATCAGTGGTCATTTTATTATAAAAACTGATCAAAAGAGCCTCAAACATCTATTAGATCAGAAAATCACTACACCATTGCAACACTCTTGGATGGTGAAGTTGATGCATTATGATTTTGAGATACAATACAAAAAAGGCATAGAAAATGTAGCTGCTGATGCCTTGTCTAGACTGCAGAGTTCTTCAGCTTTATTTGAATTAGCTGTGTCATCTTTTGAACCACTGTTGCTTCAAAAGATTAAGAACTCTTGGCAACATGATATCAACTTACAACAGTTGATTCAAAAATGTGGGGCTCAAGGGCAAGATGGTCATTATACTTGGGATGGGTTTTTTTTTAAAAAGAAAAAATGTATTGGTAGTGGGCAATGACCTTCAGTTAAGGAAAGAGATTATTCAGTTTTGCCATGATTCATCCATGGGAGGTCATTCTGGAATTCAAGCTACCCTACAAAGATTAAAAGGGTTATTCTATTGGAAAGGGCAAGCCAAGGGGGTCAGAAATTTTATCAGAAATTGTCATGTCTGCTTACAAGCTAAGTATGAGACTGCAGCCTACCCTGGGCTACTACAACCTCTCCCTATTCCTACTTGTATCTTCTCTGATATAAGTATGGATTTTATTACAGGATTACCCACTTCCAAGGGCAAAAATGTCATTTTTGTTGTTGTTGACAGATTGACAAAATATGCTCATTTTGTTGGCATGACTCACCCTATTTCAGCTACTTCAGTTGCACAAGCCTTTATTGACAATGTGTATAAGTTACATGGGTGGCCCACTACCATTGTGTCTGACAGGGACTCCATATTTCTAAGCAAATTTTGGCAAGAATTTACTAGACTGCAGGGCATTGAACTGGCCATGTCTACTGCATACCATCCACAAAGTGATGGCCAAACTGAAGTTGTTAACAGGTGCTTGGAAACTTATCTGAGGTGTATGGTCTTGCACTATGCCAATTCATGGTATCACTGGTTATCATTGGCAGAGTGGTGGTACAACACCAACTACCATTCATCTATCAAGAAGACTCCTTTTGAAGCCCTCTATGGTTTTGCTCCACCCCTTCATGTGCCCTACATTCATAAAGATACTTCTGTGGCCAGTCTGGATGATGAGATGTGTTCTAGAGAAGAAGCCCTGACCATATTGAGAACAACCTTGCAGATGTCTCAGAATAGAATGAAGCAACAGGCTGATAAGCACAGGTCAGACAGGTCCTTTGCTCCTGGTGCTTGGGTTTATTTGAAATTAAGACCATATGTGCAGTCTTCTCTTCGAGGTGCAGCCTTTAATAAAATCTCTCCAAAGTATTATGGCCCATTCTTGGTTGTACAAAAGATAGGAGAGGCTGCTTATAAGTTGGATTTACCTGAGGAGTCACAATTACATCCAGTCTTTCATGTGTCACTGCTTAAGTCTGCTCAAGGTCCTCCCACAAAGGTGACACCTTTACCCAAGGCTGCAAGATTCTCTTTTAAACCCTTGAAGGTGTTGGATCACAGGATGATAAGGCAAGGAAAGAAAGCTGTAGCTCAAGTGCTAGTCCATTGGGAAGGTCAAACTGCTCTACAAGCTACGTGGGAGAACAAACATGAGTTTTTACTTCGGTTCCCTGATTTTGAGCTTTAATGTGCCCTTGAGGACAAGGTCTATCTTGGGAAGGGGAGTATTGATATGACAATAATAGTTCAGGGACTTAAATGTAATAAATAAAAGTTGTATTGTGGTAGTTATAAGCTGTTAGAAGTATTATGTGTTAGAATTGTAATAAATACTAGTAAAAGGACCATTTGTGTAAGAAACCAAAGTATTGGAAGTTGTTAATAAAATGGACGGGAAGCTAACTAACCGAAGTTAGTTTGTTGTTGGAACCCTTCTTCCTCTAGTTTTCTCTCTAAACAATCAAGCTCTATCAAAAACCGACCGATTTAGTCACTTTAAATGTTTACCCGGTTTCAAAGGGTTTATCAACACATACTTGATATTAATTATCAATTATCAACTTTTAAATGGCCATGGTATTTATAAAAAATGACATCATATGTATGGAAATAAATGAGCCACTTTTTATTGATTGCAATAGATGCAACAAGAAAATCCCTTCATCAATTGTAACCAACAAAAATGGGGTCGATCCCAGATGAAATTCCAATAACTTAGAGTGAAAAAATAATAATAATTCAAAAGACTACTTGAGCAAACAGTCTGTTCTTTCCTGCAATTAGTAAATCAGAAACAATCAATGGACTTTACACAAAGAAAATAGGAACAAAAAATTAGGGCAGAGGAAGGGAGGAAGAAGACAATGAATTACGACCCGTTTTAGCCCGAATTCGAAGGCTTGAAACCAATGAACCAAGAAAATAAACAAACGAAAACACATTGTACAAAAGCTTTTCAAACAGATATGGCACATAAATCTTCCAAGATCTGTCTCACTGTAGGCCTTTCGGTTAACGGGAGTATGCACCTAAGTGATACTTCAAGCATATCATCCATGGCTTTTGAATGTTGTTCGCCACCAGCAATGTCGCGGTCAATACAATCCATTATCCTACCCTCTTGGTCACACAACCGAACCCAATCGGTTAGGTCAACAGCACCAGATTGACCCGAGATGATGTCACCTGCACTTCTTCGTGTTAATAGTTCCATCAATATTACACCAAATGCAAATACATCGGCTTTGAGTGATGGAACGGGTTTGGGTGCATTTGCAAGTTCAGGGGCCCTGTAGCCGAGTGCACCAAGGTTTAGAATTTGCTCGGCTATGCCGGCAGGTGTCATGAGCCGGTGGAGGCCGAAGTCTGTTAGCCGGACATCATACTGCGGGCCTTCTAAGATTATGTTTGTCGGTTTAAGGTTTCCATGTGGCATGCCCCTTCCATGAAGATAGGACAAACCTCTAGCCACATCAATAGCAACTTTTAGCCGTTGGTTAAATGATAGTAGGGAGTATCGTCGGGGGGTCGTCTCTGTAACAAAAATGTATAAAGGTTAGATAACAATGAATTTAAAGACGTACTTTTATTGTTACAGATAACTAACAAATTAATATTGTTACAAATAATTATACTAGTATAATATCAATTTAAATTTTGAGTAAAGCGATTTAGAAGGTTGAATTCTTTAATAATACACTTTACTCATCTTTCAAAATGTTTTTTTAGGCTCATTTTTTGTATTGACTTAGTTGTTTAAGGTAAAAGGCAACCAAAATTGAACAATAATAGGTTTCATTGCTACCATATGGGTAGAGATAACACAATTTTGACTGATTAATTTACTAATGGGTCAATTTGGGTTATGTTATATCGCTACCATGTCAAATGGGTAAAATAAAAAGGATCAGCTAAAAGGGAAACCGATCAAGAGAGTCAAAAGTCCCAAATTGTGTCTTTTTATACTTACAACCTCTTAACCATTTTATGCAAGAAATTTGATCATTATTGAAAGAAATAGATTTCATAATCATATATAAAGGCTAATTATTATTGTAAGTAGTAGATTTCATAATCATATATAAAATGCAACTGGTGCTGCAAAGAGCTCCCGCGTTTTCACAGGGTCCAGGGAGGGTCCGTCCCATTTAAGGGAAGATGTACGCGGTCTTTCATATATATAAAATGCAACTAGCCAAAGCAAATACTTACCATAAAGATGTAATGCTAGGCTATCTCCTTCAATGTAATTAGCCAAAGTGAGTCGTTCCTGTTCTCGTGGGCCCCAATAATAAGCGAGTAACCGCACAACATTAGGGTGATTCATAGTTCCAAGCTTCTTTATCTCTTTTGCAAATTCTTTCTTATCTTTGGTCAACCCGACCCTCAACCACTTCACGGTCAACATATGTCCACCACCTAGGGTGGCTTTATACAGTGTTCCATGGCTGCTTCTTCCAAGAATCTCAGCTGGGGCCCGAGACAAGTCTTCAGCTGTGAACGAAAATTGAGGTCTTGGGTCAAAGAAAAACAGTTGACCCGCAAACCGATCTGGTGAATACACGTCTAGTGTCACTTGCTGTTCAATTGTCTCAACAAAACGGGGTGAAGAAGCCATGGGTGACCCAGGAGAAGATTTCCTTCCAGATGGTGTAGGGTCAGTGTCAATCAGATTAGGTATTACTGATGCTGAACTAGCGGCATAAGCTGGCGGCATCACTGGCGGCTCCACCATGTCACCGCCAGGCTCTGACTGTCCAGAAAGGGACCTTGAATTTGAAGTTAGCAAGTGAGCATTTGAAAAGCTCAGTGAAGTCGTGGGTCGGCCAGATATTCCATGTTTTATATCCCTACCAGTCAAACTTGTTTGACCACCAAATGCAGTTTTAACACGGAAATCTCCAATTTGCGCTCGGTAATATGCCAATAACACAAAAGCTATCATCAATGCAGCTACAACAGAAGCAACAATAATTGCTATTTTAATGCTAGACTTTCTGTTATGACCTTTCCCACCATTTGATGATGGAAAAGCACCACCACTAACAGTTGGCCGGCCACCATCTGGTAAGGTAAGAGACGGGTTTCCCGGATAAAAGGAGGCACTCGAGAAATTTTTCAAGTTTTCGGGAATTTTCCCAGATAAATCATTACCTGACATGTTTAGAAACTTTAACTCTGGAGAAAGTTTTTCAGGAATGCTACCCTTGAAATGATTACCAGAGAGATCAAGAAATTCCAATTGACCAAGTTTTGACAACTCATTTGGTAATTCACCAGATAGCCCATCATTTGCAAGATTTAACAGTCTAAGCCTCCTGAAGTTGCCCATATCCGATGACAATGTTCCTGTTAACATATTATAGGAAAGATCAAGAAACTCCATGGGTGGATAAGGGGATAATTCAATTAAAGATTTTTCTTGTGATCCATGAAGCGGAATTGGCCCCGTGAAACGATTATTTGAAAGATCCAAATGGTTCAAAGCCATTGAAGTGAATAACCCAGGTGGAAGTGGCCCGTCAAGTTCATTCCTTCTTAGGTCAAGAACAACTAGACTAGGTGATGACATCAGAATAGGGGGTACCGAGCCTTTTAATGAGTTATTTCCTAGATTAAGTGAAATCAGTCCCTTGAAATTCATAGTTAAGTTTGGCAAATTCCCAGATAACTTATTTGAGCTCAAATCTAGCACTTGTAGAGGCGATTCCCATTTCTGAAAAACTGAGATATCATCAGAGAGTAGATTGTTGCTCAAATCGACAATCTGACAATTTCCTAAAGAAGGTGGCAGTGAACCAGATAATTCATTTGATGACAGGTTCAAAGTGGTCAAACTGGTGGAGTTGATTTTTGGAATTGAACCTGCATTTGAGAATAAAAAGAAATATGAACAAAAAAAACTGACAAAAGTTATATATCATAACAATTCACCATCTTTTAATGATGTTTTAAGTATAAAACAGAACAAAACGGTCTGAAATTACACACAAGTGTCCTTAAACTACAATAAAGATTGTTCTTATTAGATAATGCAAACATACAGGAGTTTATAATTAGATAATACAGCTTTTTTTTGGTATGATTATTGTATACACGTAGTTTCATAGCTCTAACACTTTATCCAATCCAATACTTTTATGACCAAAAAGCTTAATTTAACAATTACATGCAAACAAAAATGTTATGAAAAGCATAAATAGACTTAATCAGAAACTTTTAGTATGTTTCCAATATCTTCTGCATGTTCTATAATTAAATGTAGCGGATCCAGTATTTCTAATCAGGGTAAGCAACAAAATCATTCCAAGGATGCACGCGAATAATAATGTTTAATGTTTTTATCTCGTGCATACTCAACAGATCATGCAAGTCCACCCTATGAACAGGTGCACATAGACTCCTTGGCATCATATGGTTAGGAATGGAAGTCATTATGATGCAATTAATTCCCTTCAATCTTACAAGAAAACTTAAGAACTTTGTAGTACTGTTGCAAAGCCTCCTGATATAACTTCTAAATAGATTTTAACCAATGCTAAATGACCATATCCCACACAAAAATGCAAGAATCTTGGTAAGAAAATATTTTCACCTATCAAGATTCTCAATTCGACAAGTAATTACACATTTTCAAGCAGATAAATTTGAGTATGTAAATTCACCAATATCAACGATTACATATACCATATAACCGCAAGAATCAAAACAGTAATCAAAGGTCAAGATCTTCACCTGAAAACCCATTTCGACTGAGATCTAGCTCTTTCAACGGAATCATGCTCTGCAAAAGCTCTTCTGGTATCGGTCCAAACAACTGCGCATTGCTCAACCGCAAAACCTGAAGATTTGGTAACGACCCGAACGAAGGCAACTTCCCATTCAACTCATTATCGCTCAAATCCAAAACATGCAAATTCCTAAAGAGAACAAGAGCATCCCCACTGAAAAACCCACCATCCAATCTATTCCCACTCAAATTCACATACTGCACAGTATTAACCACACTAGGAACATCGCCAGAATCCATAGACAACGACCCGTAAAACGCATTATCACTCAAGTCAACGTATTGCACGTTTCGAAGCTCAGAGAACAAAACCCCCAAATCCCCCCA
The DNA here is from genome assembly GCA_018326445.1 of Flaveria brownii. Classification (NCBI taxonomy): domain Eukaryota; kingdom Viridiplantae; phylum Streptophyta; class Magnoliopsida; order Asterales; family Asteraceae; genus Flaveria; species Flaveria brownii. The sequence goes on from BJCN01134504.1 coordinate 9,979, forward strand.
CAACGAATTGGAATGCAGATCGAGAATCGCTAACTGCTGCAGGTTCTGAATCCCATTCGGAAACCCACCTGTGAAATTGTTGTTGGACAAATTGAGGTAATTTAAGCCATAGAGATCGTTGATTCTTGCAGGAATTGGACCGTAGAACTGGTTTCCCGACAGATCTAGATACTGAAGAGAGTACATTGACCCAAGAGTGGGAACAATCCTA
>BJCN01134508.1:0-13304 GCA_018326445.1 Flaveria brownii
ATGAATCTTGGGCAAGTGGGAGATTGTAGGATTCTATGTGCCCAAGACACTTAGAATATTGATGTGGTTAATACGTTATGATCCAAGTCAGGTTATACCCAAATAACAAGCTTTGCAAACACAAACGATTATTTAATTGATGATGTGATCATGCAATTAAATAATAACACACCAAATTTAGAAAATTGGTTTTCTAAACAATTATATGTAAAATGGGTCAAATCATAAGGATGATTTATTGATGGGTTTTATTAATCACGTTGTTATTTAAAAGGGTTTAAATAACATAAGATAATGTAATGTTAGTGATCTTTAATTAAAATGTTTAATTAAAGATTAGTGCATAAAACATATTAGTATGGTTCTTGCACTTGTCACACATTAAAAATCCAAAAGGGTCCATGAACTTTTAATGTGTTAACAAGACATAAAAATGAGAGGGAATCCCAGCCATGTTTCAAAAACTTTCGGCCACCCCATGGACCAATAGGGTTCCTTCTTTTCCCTTGGTAACACACACTCTTTATGAAAGAGTGTAGGACTCTCCAACATCCATGCACATCACATGCAAAACACCAAAAACACTCTCTCTTCTCACCTAAAGTTCACGGCACAGCATCAGCCAAGAAAGGGGTTTTTGGAGTTGATCTTTGTGTTGATTCTCCCTAACAAGACACGTTTGCAAGTAAGCTTTAGGTATAAAAGCTTGAGGACTTCTACCCTTGAAGTCTTGGCCAATTTTTGGACATCATTTCCACCTTTCTTTGGTCGTTTTTTGGCTGATGCTGTGCCGTGAACTTGGTTGATGATTGCCCTACATCTGGTCTATGTTGATGATATCATATTTGGGTCTTCTTTATTATGCTCTCAAAGTCTTTACACATTTGGTCAGTTGAAGACCCAAATATGATATCATCAACATAGACCTGAATGACCACAATGTCTTTCTCGGACTTCTTGATAAAGAGAGGCTTGTCAATGGTTCCTCTAGTGTAACCATTCTTCAAGAGAAATTGAGACAGAGTCTCATACCACAACCTAGGTGCCTAGTGCAACCGATAAAGAGCTTTATCCAATTTGCACACATAGTTGGGATGTTGTGGGTCTTCAAATCCTGGAGGTTGGCACACATAGACCTCCCTATCTATATTTCCATATAGAAAGGCACACTTGACATCAAGTTAGTACACAGTAAAATTCTTGGATGCAACATAAGCAAGGAAGATTCTAATTGCCTCAAGTCTTGCAATAGGTGCAAAGACATCAGTATAATCAATTCCATCCTCTTGGGTGTATCCTTGAACAACCAGTCTAGATTTATTCTTGGTGATCAAGTCTTTATCATCTCTCTTGTTCCTGAAAACCCATTTGGTGCCTATAGGTACTTGACTAGATGGTAGCGGGAAAAGGTTCCAAACCTTTTGTCTCTTGAATTGAAGTAATTCTTCTTGTGTTGACTCAACCCAGCTACTTTCTTTTAAGGCTTCTTCTACTTTCTTAGGTTCTATCTGAGACAAGAAGAATAAGTACAGGCAGATATTCCCATGATGAGTTTGTCCCCGTGTTCTCACGCCTTCAGAGACTTCTCCTATGATGTTCTTATCTGGATGAGTGTTGTGAATCCTTAATCTGGGAATCATTTCCAGTTGAAAAGATAGATCCAAGTTGGACATATTTTGCTAAGGAACATGAACACTTGGTCCAGCTTCTGTTTCAGTGTCATTCAATGAGGACTTATTGAATGAAAGAGAAAAATCAACAGCATCAGTTGACTGAGTTGTAGTATTAACAGTAGCCTGTTCCTTCAGAATACTACTTCAATCAGCCTGGTGTTGTATGTTATCAGCTGATGAGTTATTAGGCTCACTTTGTTGGTAACTTGTTGAAGCTCCACTGGTTCCTGAAATGGTCATGCTATCGGATCTACCAATGATAGGAGCTTGGGGTTCAGAGACTCTTGGAGAACTTGGAAGAGGTCTGGGTAACTCAAATAGTTGGTCTTCATCAGAATCATTTCGAGTACCTATTCCAGATGAAACATTCTCACAAGATTGTTTAGAATAGTTTGGAAACAATTCTAAATCAAAAATATGATCAGCGCCATTCCCCCTAACATAAGGAGTGTGCTCATTAACAACAATGTTGGATGATTTCTCAAATTGTTGATTTTTGATGTTATAGACTCTATAAGCAATAGAAGTGGATGAATATCCAACAAAGATAGCATCATCCGACTTCTCAGCAAATTTTGCCAAGTTGTCCTTTGTGTTAAGTATGGTACGCCTGCTGCCAAAGGACCTTAGAATTCCAATGAACAGTGGCCTCTTGTTCTATAGCTCATAAGGAGTTTTTCCATATGGCTTAACAATGAGGACCCTATTCTGCACATAGCATGCAGTTTGACTGCCTCTGCCTACAATGTTATAGGCAACTTTGAATCAGCCAACATGGTCCTAGCAGCCTCAATTAGTGTCATGTTCCTCCTCTCAGCAACACCATTTTGTTGAGGAGTTCTAGGAGCACTAAATTGTCTGGTAATCCCTTTTGAGTTACAGTATGAGTCAAGAACTTGATTCTTAAACTCAGTCCCTTGATCACTCCTAATTATCTTTACCTTGTGATCATTTTGATTTTCAATTTTAAAAATAAAAGATTTTAAAGTTTCAGCAGTTTCATCTTTAGTTCTTAAAAAGAATCCCCATATAAATCTAGTAAAATCGTCAACTGTCACAAGACAATATGATTTCCTTCCAATGCTCATTATACTTGTAGGACCAAAGAGATCCATGTGCAATAAGTGTAATGGAGTAGTGATAGAGTTAACACATTTGGATTTATGAGATGATCTGTGTTGTTTCCCTTTCAGGCATGCAACACAGTTATCTTTGCAGAAAAATTCCTTTTTAGGCAAACCATGTACCAAGTTATTTTTAACCAATTTGTTCATGGTTTTAAAATTCACATGACACATACGTTTATGCCATAAGGCAAAGTCATCACTATCAGCTTTGGAAAGAAAGCATGATACTTCACCCAATTGGGAAGCATTGTTCATATCTAGCTTATACATATCCCCATATCTGGGAGATCTAAGAAGCACCAATTCCTGAGGAATTGTTATCCCAGGTTTGAGGATAATGCAGTCATGCTCTGTGAAAAGCATTTGATGATTTTGATTACAGAACGGAGAAATACTTAGGAGATTATGTTCAAGCTGTTTGACAAAGTTTACTTTGTCGACTCTTAAAAAGCCATTGGATACCCTTCCTCTGCATGAAATGTATCATCCGGTCTCACATCCAAACTGAACATTACCTCCATCAAAATGTTGAAATTATTGAAGTAGAGATCTGTTCCCGGTCATGTGCCTGGAGCATCCACTGTCCACTATCCAAACATTGTTGTTCTTGTCTTGTGAATGTCCCTGCACATAAGGTGAAAAGTTAGTTTTGATTGGAAACCCATGCCTGGCTGGTCTTGGGTTTTTCTATTGATGATGACATAATTGAACCAAAATGAATGGTAGAGGGTTCAATTGATATCTTTGAAGAGGAAGGTGTGGCTGCAGCATCTTGTCTGATCTTCTATTCCATCCCATGGTTTGTTAGTTTAGATGAGCTTATTGAAGCTTGAGCAGCATGACCTTCTTCCGAAGCTTCTTTGTTTTTAGAAGAAGAGTTCATTACCTTTTCTTCCGAAGCAGCCTTTTTCTCGACAGGTTTTGAGGAGGCTCTTTTGTTCTTTTGAGCCTTCCTTGGCTTAACTTTCGAAGCCACTTTCCCTTCGGAAGAATGAATTTCTTCCAAAAGCAGCTTAGCTTCGGAAACCAGCTTTCCTTTTCTCATCACTTGAACCATATGATAAGGTCCAAATGTGAATCCTTCCATGGTCTCTTCCCTTTTAACATTATTTGCATAATGTGTGCTTGCTGGATTGTAATAACAATCTTTAGCCAAGTGGTTTTGTAGACCACATATTATGCATGTAATGTTAATCTTTAGGGATTTTGATGGCTGAAGTTTCTTCATCTTCTTATCTTCCTCTGCAACCTTCCCCTTTGACTTCTGATCCTTTGGCAGGATAGAAGTGTTGGTACTACACTCCTTTCCTGAATCAGAAGTGCCTACCACCTGGAATCCAGCTAAAATGAAAACACCCTTTTGCTTTGGGTCAATCTTCAGCTTAGATTCAGCTACTTTCTTGGCAGTTCTTCTGGCTGCCTTTGCATGGTTTCTTTTCACTTTGGTGGATAGGGGTTGATCATCACAAGTAGAAATGAGTTCATTTAACTATTCCTTCCCTGTGGTGGTCTCCACTATTGCATCATTCTTCAACTCAAGTGAAGATGGTTCAGCAGATAGGATCTCTTGCCCTCAGTACCACACCTTGGTTGTCTAATAGACTCATAAGAGTGTGGTGGAGCAATCTCATTGGTCCCAACCCTCCTTTGTTTTGATAACAAATTTTGGAGTGGGAGGATTATGCAATAATGGCTTGGAAGTTTTGCTTACAAATAGCATGCTTCCTAGCTTGAGCCTCAGCTATTACTAGCTTGGCTCGAGCCTCAGTTAACTTGGATATTAAATCCTTGATTTGACTCCTATAATTAGTGTGTTCATGTTTTAAAGAAGATATTGTTTTCTCTAACTCCTCAATTTTATGTTGATAGTCAGATTCAGTCTTCTTAAAATCAGCTTTTAAGATGTTTAAGGACCCAATATTGGATTTAATTTCATTTTATAGTCCTAATACATTTTAAACTTAGCAATACAGGATGGAGTACAGAGAGGATCATATACCTTCGAGTTGTCTGTTCCATCCATGAGTGCTTGAGCAGGGGTGACATCTTGTACCATAAGCTCCAATCAACTTCTTGTGCCACATTAGCAGTTTTAGTTGATTTTCCAGTAGCTTTTGGTGTGGAAGAATGTGAAGAGGCATGAGCGGATCGCAGGTTTGATTTGGGAGCTTTACATTCCCTAGCAAAATGACCCAGGTGGTTATACTTATAACACTTGGACTTTGCTTTGTCAAATCTTAACTTGCTGCTTGTTGGATTCTAAGGAGACTGCCTTCCTATTCTCTTAAAGAACTTCTTTGCCCTGTAAGTAAGCAGAGCCATTTGTTGGACTATATCCATGTATTCCACCTCATCCGGACTAAAACACTCCAGATCTTCAAAACAAAACTGAAAATCATTAGAGTGTCCACTCCCTGAGACAAAAGCACAACTGTCCTGAAAGGGACTGGGCTGAGCCTGTTGAGACCTTGGGGCCTCAGGGAATGTGATGTAAGGTCCAGAAGAGGGGGATGGCTGTTAGGGATGAGTCAGGCACTTCTAAGGTTGAGGGGGTCTTGAGCCTTCAGCAACCATGAGAGCGTTGCTAGCAGGAAGGCTTGAAGATCTGCTTGCTTGACGACCATTCTTGTTATCCATCTCTACACGGTATCCATCTAGAATGTCGTATAGCTCAATCATGGTGAGGGTGTTCAGATTCTCTGTTCTCTTGATAGAGACATAGTAGAACATCCACTCATTAGGGAGTGCAATCATGAACTTCCTTGAGAGGTCTCGTAGTTTAGGAGCGATTCCCACAGAGTGAAGGGAAGAAATAAGATCCATATACCTGAAGTACTGCTGGTGCAAGGTCTCTCTAGTGATATGAGTAAAGTTCTCAAATTGTTGCTTCAGTTAATCTTTCTTTAAGTCGTTGGGGTTGGAGTACATATAGGTTAAGGCGTCGAACAGCTCTTTTGCAGTCTGGCAATTCTCAAACCCCACCATAATGGAGTTTGGGATTACCGTCATGAGAGCAGTTATCGCCTTCTCATCAATATCTATCCGCTTGAGATCTTCTTTAGAGTAGTCTTCTACTGCTTTCTCTATCATGGCACCACCACTAGCAGGTGAAGCCACCTTTGGCTTGTAGGGGCCATTTGCAATTGATTTCCACATGCGGCTATCTTGATATCTGATGAACCCTTCTATGCGTCTGCCCTATTGTCTGATGTTTTTTGGGGTGATGATGGGTGCTTTAGTCATCATTCCCATTTCACATTCAGATTTCTGGTTAAGGGCCATGTTTGAGTGAGAGAGTGAGTCAACAAGAGGTTGATTTGGATGGTTAGATCACATAATCAAGAGCCTAAAGAGCTCTGATACCAATTGCAAGATCGGTTTTGATACTCAACACAAGTATTTTACTCACAAACACTCAAGAAGCAGATTACTTCTAAGAGTTGATTATAATATACTAAGTAACACAAAGAACACATAAGAGAATAATTTTCAAGATACTTGTATATATTATTTCTCAACTCAAAGTTTACAAGACTCTATCAAGCTTACTACAAGAGTTATAATGAGAAACTATATATACTACTACCTACAGCTGGATATACTTTGATACCAGCTGGAATCCTCTAACTAAAGCAGATAATACGAAGCTATAGTTTAAGGTATCTCAGATAATGTCTTATCTAATATATGGTAGTCATGACATGTCCATGACTTACCTTTTGTCACCAACTAAAGATGGGAACTTGTACTAACATATAAAGGTGAACATTGTAATTAAGTATGGTCAACTACATGGCATTTTGGGAAAACGCCATGTAGTATCAAAGATCTACAGTAGAGTGTCAGAGACCATACTTATGTCCACTAGTCCATAGTAAGTACCTCCAAAGGTTAACTAGCTTCGGAAAAACTTGTTCTTCCGAAGACAGTTAACCTTTGGAAGTAGCTACTTCTTCCGAGACTTCCTTTGGTCTTCATACTTTGGAAGTTGTAGCCTTCATTTCTTCCAAGTGTTGAACACTTTGGAAGAGTAAAGACTTTGTCTTCGGAAGCTGTGACTTATCTTTAGAAGTTCCTTTGAGCTTTGCTTCGGAAGTTCAGCATGTATCTTCGGATGTGCTGAACTTGTCTTTGGGAGAGCTTTATTAGTTGTACACAAAATCTTCTAAGTGTTTAGTTTTGGTTGCACCAGTCTTTATGATCCAATACATTATGTTTGGTGTTTATGTGTGTGTGCCAGATATCAAGCAGATCCCAAGGAATCGCATGTGAATGTTGTCAAAAGGATATTCAAATATCTTAAAGGCAAGCCTGCTCTTGGATTGTGGTATCCAAAGGAAGGAGATTTTAATCTCTATGCATATACAGACAGTGACTACGGGGGATGCAACTTCAATAGGAAGTCCACTTCTGGTGGTTATCAATTTCTTGGACCTAGACTGGTCTCCTGGCAATGCAAGAAGCAGACAAAAGTGTCCGTTTCAACAGCAGAAGCTGAGTACATTGGAGCATCAGCTTGTTGCTCTCACGTTTTATGGATTCAAAACAAGATGCTTGATTATGGTTTTAACTTCTTGCATACTCCAATTCACTTTGATAACACAGCAGCTGTTTTCATTATAAATAATCCAGTTTAGCACACAAAACAAACATATATTGAAATCAGATATCATTTTTTTAGAGACAGTGCTGAAAAAGGGTTGATCAATTTGATTCAAGTTCCTACTGAAAATCAATTGGCTGATTTATTCACCAAGGCATTTGAACATAGTAGGGTTGAATTTCTAGTTCAATCAATTGGCATGATTAACCTTGAATAAAATAATAAAACAAAAAAATTGTTTTAAATTTTTTTAAAATTACAAAAAAGAAGTCAATTTTGATGAAGAAAAAGATCTATATAATGTGCTTAATTAAAAATTTAAAAGACTGACATGACTTACCTGATATGTGGGTAGGCTCAACTTGGAAGAGAAGATAGATGTTATGATGAATTAAAATCTTGTTCAATGGTAAAACACTCATCTCAGAGTACGTTTATGTATTGGCTTATCTAAGTGGATGTGTGTAGTGACCTAAACAGACCAGGTAATGATACTTTATGAATCTCTTTCACCAACATTAGTTTCATCTCTGTTTTGCTAAGTAAAGACGTGAAAAAACAAGCACATAGTGCAGATGTATTGATCTAAAAGATTCCCAATGAGGAACACATCCAAATTGGATGAATCTACAAAAAGAATACATTCCTTGTGAATGAGCAAAAGAATCCACTCATGGATCACCTTCCAAAGTGAAGTGAAAGGAATCCCAATGTGGATCAAATCATGAAAAGGATCGAAGTAAAAGAATCCCAATGAGGATCAGTGAAAATAAGATCTCATAACTTAAGTAACCTGGTAAATTTAGTTTTGAAACAGTTCTACCATACATTACATGAGGATGGTTGATCATTCCATGCTTCTATGTGTGAGGACATGTTGAATAATCAAACAAACCAAAACATGATAAATATCACATGCACTAAAATATTAACCAGGTATGAGTCTAAGAGGAAAACATACTTCCAATCAATAAGTTCATAAACATGTCCATTTTATTACAAAAGAATGCACATGTGTAATGTAAGATTGATATGATCCCAACAAAAGGTAAACTTTCTCTTCATGCTTAAATAAGAAAACAAAAATTATATATATTTCATATTCAAAAGTTTTAAATCTTTCAAGTTTCTATCTAGATATGGATATAAACTTTAGGGGGAGTAATTTAAATTTTTTAGCAGTTTGTATAGACATTTACTTTCTTAAATTACTTTCTTAAACTTCATAACAAATCAAAAAGAAATTGTCTATGTTGGTGCAGAAGTTATGCTATTGTTTCTCTACTTATGCAGATTCATGAAAGCATAAGAAGCCCAAGATCAGTCAAACAATGGGAAACTTGTATCACTTCTGATATTCAAGTCAATCCATGCAAGAATTGATAATCCCAACAACAACCAACAACTTCATAATACACAATTCAATCAAAGATAGTTCTTCATAACAAGAAAAATAAAAAAATAAAAAAATAATAATTGAGAATTTCTCTACAAAAACATTAAGTTTTGACTAAGTTCAAAATTTAATATGGGTAAGTGCATTGGTTAGTGTGGGTGAAGGTAACCCATGCATATAACCAATGTGGGTAACTGTTTATGTCATATATAACAAAGTAAAACTAATGCGGACAAGACAACTCTACCGCATTTATGTCAAAGAAGCATACATAAAAAAATTTGGTGTTAAAAACGTATGCGGACAAAAGTGTACTACCGCATTTGTTAATGCGGGAGACCTTTGCATGACCGCATTTCTTTTTACGCATCCGCATTTCTTGAATGTGGGTGACGTCAATACCTTTCATGTATGTCAAAATCAATAAACGAAGTGCTCAATCTCTTCGGTCATGATGATGAATGACAATAAATGCAGACATCTTTATTGGTCTGTCGCATTTGTTGAAGTAAATGTGGATAAAGGAATTTTACTCTACCGCATTTGTTGAAGTAAATGTGGATAAAGGAATTTTACTCTACCGCATTTGTTACGCATTTGTTACAGTGAACAAATGCTGACAAACTTTGTTCAGCCGCGTTTGTTACAGTGAACAAATATTGACTAACTTTGTTCAGCCGCATTTGTTACAGTTAACAAATGTTGAATAACTTTTGTTCAACCGCATTTGCTATAGTGAACAAATGTTGTTAAGTATTTACTCTCCGTATTTGTAACAGTACACAAATGCTGATAAACAAAAATCATCTGCATTTGCTACAGTGATTTTAAAAATTGACCGCATTTGTCCTGAAACTTTAATTTTTTGTAAAAGACATTAATTGACTATTTAAAGCCATTTCAAAAGGTCATTTAATACTTTTCAAATTTGAGAGACTTTACAGTGCGACGAGCAAATTTCACTGTTCTTCATCAATCTTCATCATCAACACCATCATCAAATGTGCATTCTACTTTCATTCTACCTATTTATCCCCTATTTTGATTCACTACAATTGTAGTATCAAACAAAAGGTGATAATCTTTGAAATTTATGACCTAAAATGTCGAACATTTACACCTGTGATGAACTTAGAACCCTAGGCCAAAAATGGTGATTCAAAATCACATTTGGATTAAGAAATGATGATTATTTTTGACTAAATGAACAAGTTAACTAAGAAGATAACATCAAACAAGTGATTTTCACCTTGATTTTCACCACTGTGTTCATCGCATGAACATATGATAACAAAAATTGAAAATGTGAAATCAAATTTGGTTATAAGAGTTAAAAGATGTTAAAATCAGAAAAAATCATCTCTACAAACATGAAATGTAGAATAAAAGTGATTATTTATCACAAAAAATTAAGTTAGGTCTAATTCCTATGGAACAATACCTATGAACATTCAAGTTTGACCATAAAAAGTCAAAATGAGAAATGTCACTTGGTGCATGTTCTACAATCTGTTGAGTATTATCAATTTTTCTAATTAATATGCCTCTAATGCAAGGTACATGGCAAATCTCACTTGGAGCAAGCTCCATAATGTCAGCGGTTATCTTGACCCTGATGTACCCGAGGCTGAAGATCTTAGAGAAATGATCAGATTTATTTCCATTACCAGAGTTTCTCATGCAATTACAGTTAGACCATTCATTTATGAGAGATTCATAAGGTCTTTCTAGAGCACTGTTGAGGTGACAGAGATAGATGGTGAAAGAACTCTGTCTGGAAGGATTACTGATGATCATACTCTGACTATCAATGAACAAACTGTGAGATAGTGTCTACAGTTTGGTGATGATATTACTTCTTTCTTTGCCAATATTGGATATGAGGGAGGATATGAAGGCAAACAGATTGTAAAAGGATTAGCTGACTTACAATGGAGGTTCTTGATTCATCTTTACCAACATTGTCTGTCAAACAGAAAGACTGGATGGAATGACATTCCAGTGATCATCTCATCTGATATATGTGCTTTATGCACTAACAGGCTATTCAACATGTTTTCTTATGTGTTTAATGGTCTGGTTTCAAACATTCAGGAAGGGAGAAGACATATGTTATCGATGTATCCAAGATTCTTACAATGTCTTGTCAATGAAGCTTTCCCTGACATTGTACCTGAAGGTCCTGTGATAGATATTCCTCAGTATGATGCTAAGTCTTACAAGTACATCTAAAAGAGAGATCCTAGGAACTTTTATAGTGGAACCCACTCTCCATTGTTTCCAGGGATGCTATAAAAGATTAATCTAGAAGAACAAGCATAAGAGGCTCCTGTTGATGAACCTAATCAAGAAGAAGAACAACCTGCTCATGATCAACCAACTGTTGATGAGCAAGCTATTGGCAGGCAGGAAGGACAGAGGTCAGTGTCACCCCAAGTGTATGTAGGGGGTGATCTTCACACTGGACCTTCTATTCATGAAACTGATTTTGCCTCACCATTTATGCCTACACCAATACCGTCACTACAAAGAACACCAATCCCATCACCATAAGCACAACCCATCATTTCCCCATACATATCTCCCACACATTCACCATATGTTTCACCAATCCATCACTCACCCATATCACCTGTTCATACTTCTCCTGTTGTTACTCAGCCTGTTGAGTATGGTGATTCTGCCAGCTCTTCAAAGGAATCCAAATCATCACATGATGAGAAGGATCATCCAAGATAGATGCTTGTTAGGCAAGTTGCTTCTGAGGCTGCTCCATCAAAAAGTTATGCAGAATCAGGAGTATACAAGCCTGATGAAAAGGATGAATTGATTTCAGAGCTGATGCGGAAGTAGCCAAGATGGAAAGACTACTAAATAGAAGATCTGGTATTATTCAAGACAGACTTCTAGAATTAGATGAGAAAGAGAAGGAGTTGAAGTAGTTGAAAGAAAATACGAGGATGAGAAGAAAGAAAAAGAAAAGGAGATTAAAAGCTTAAAGACAGCTCTTCAACATTCAAGGGATGAAATAACTGGTCATGTTGACACTTTAGCCGTCCAAACTATAGCTATGGAAGATCAAGAAGCAATAATTGAAGAAATTTGAGATTATCAGAGACTTTTAGAAATAGATTGAAATTCTAAACAAGAAAGTATCTGAGTTAAAGCTGCTTGTTATGATCAAAAGAGAAACAGAAATGGAGAATGATGATAAAGGAGAGAAAAGAAAACGGGGGAGTGATAAAGATGACAATACTGAAAGTTCATCAGGGAAAAGTGGTGATAACTCCCCTCCTACCAAAAAGATGAAATTCTCTGAGACTGGGAAAGAGGCGGAAACTAGTGAATCAAAACGTGATGAATCTAGTATGGAGATGGTGATCTATATAAGTAAACCAGAAGAATTTCACTCTGAAGAGGCTTAATTTAGTGATATGATTAATGCCCTTGACTCATTCACTGTAGAAGAATTCATTATAGATGATGAGTTTTGGGAATTCATTGTTGATCAGAGGCAATATGCTAAACCCATAGTAGTCATTCATCAATCTCATGTCCCAATTAAGAAGGAATTGAGTATGCGAATAGTGCCTCTTGTATCATTGTCAAAAGAACAAAAAATAGCTGATCAAAAGATTATGTAAAGAACAACAAAAAAGAGAAGAATCAGCAGCTGTTGCTAATGTAACAGAAAAATCAGAGGATGAAAAGGTGCCTCAAGAAGCTGAAATAGCTGAAACCTCTTCTGGTTCAGGAATGCAAACCTATACTAGAAGGATGAAATATTTAACTGAGAATTCAAAGGGGAGGAGACCAATGGTAGAAGAAGAACCAATCAAGAAACAGTAAAAAGATTACCCTAGAAGCCTTGCAGCCATTGCTGAATTTCTAGAAGAGCATAAAAAAGCTGAAGCCCAATTAAAAAAGAAGGCTGAATTTATTAATCTAGAAGAAGGAGAGATAAAGGGTGGCTATGTGGTTGATGAACCAATAGCTCATAAAAGCCCTGTGAAGGAGGAGGCATAAGTACAGGATGTCACACCCCGGGCCCAGAGAGGCGGGACATAACGATCAGTAATCAACAACCAATATGCAGCAGAAATGAAATGGTTTAATAAAGTACAACTTGCAAAACTTTACATCAGAATATTGGCTTAGTTTCAATTTACAAGGTACCTAAATGTACAGTCTATAGATGTCATGATCAATCTCTTGGTATATGTTTCTTGATGCTTCGGTAACTAAGACTTTTAGGCTCGGCTTTTGTCTTTAATACCTACCCACATATCTTGCTTCGGATTTAGGTAACTTCTATAGCTCAACTATTCTCCCTAGCTATACCTAAAGACATGCTCAAAAAGATTTTGTGTCAACATAAAGTTGGTGAGTTCAAGCGGTTTTGTTTCAAAAAAAAATAAAAGGGAATCTTAAAGTCCACATGTTAAAGTATTTGTATCTATTATAGCTGTTGTGGGGTCACAATCAACCCTGCACTCAGTCCCGGC
>BJCN01134510.1:0-10185 GCA_018326445.1 Flaveria brownii
AAATACCACATAATTCATGGAAAAACGTAACACTTTGAATATTATTATACCCTAGCAATCTAGAGCATTTGAGTTCGTCCATCCAACTTCAAAGTTCGTTTGTGATCGATCTCCACTTATTCTTAACATTTGTTTAATTGTTAGATTGATCAGGTTGTCATTCTCATTGATTGGATCACCAATCAAATAGGATTCCACACTATTTGATCTGGTTTAACGTTGAATCAGTTAGTACTCCATACGTACACGATCCTAACAAAAAGGTTTAATCATTTTGCTTCAAATCTCAACTGAAAAGTAGTTGGCTGACCTATTTACAAAAGCCTTTTTGCCTGGTCGCTTTGAGTATTCAGTTGAGTCAATTGGACTCATTAATCATGTTTGAAAACTGATTTTGATTGTGTCAAGTGACTTTTTACAAGGACTTTTGATCACTTGATTGAGTTTATTTTTGTTATCTAAATCATAAAAATGAAAAGAACCCTGCCCTAGCTGAAAAGGAAAAATAAAAATGAAATTGTCAAAGCTGACTGCCTGATTGTATATATTGTGTTTGCATGCTCAACTGAAAAAGAAAAAACAAATACAAAAATAGAAAATTGCAAAAAGCAAAGAGAAAAATATATAATAAAAACACTAAAAATTAGAGTTTATTAGTTTGTTTATTATTTTAGGAATGATTCTACCTTTGCAATATGTGAGAAATGATATATACATTAGTTTTGATCAATTGCATACTACGCTCTAAAATAAAGTTTGATGTGATTAGATAGGATATGCAGGTAAGCTCATGCAATTATACTAAAAAGTAATTTCTTGTGATTAAACTAAATCAATCATGCTTTCGTGTTTGTCCATCTTAGTATAAATAAGTAGTGTTGGCTTTTCTAATTGATTGCTTGTAAAGTCACAAACTCACACCTGGTGGCGATGTGAATAACCATGAGATCTGTTTGGAGTATCTGTTCACTTCTCTGTTATGAGTCATTATAGACCTGAAGTGACGATGTATCCTTTGTTGTAAGTCATTACATACCTAGGTATTCTCACCCGATGCAAAAGATGCCAATGTGCATAATCCATTCAAATGGATTTCTCAGAGATTATCAAATGGTTTACCCATGATGATTCTCTCATTGACCTAAACACGAGATTTGGTTATAACTATATGTCAGGTTAATAAGTTGAGAAAAAGTGCTTTCATCATATCTTGTCGAGGGTTCAGCTCTCTAAGTCTAAGTGTGGGTTACAAATGAGATTTTTATTCTACTTTAATTTTGATTTTTGCATGGTTTTCTGTGTGCAAACACGTTGATTCTGATTAGTTTGCTCTTTTTGCAAAATAAAAGAAACTTGTAAGTTCGTGAACTTAAATTTTAGGGGGGGGGGTAAAAATGAAAAAGAGAAAATCAATAAAAAATATGAAAATGTGAAAAAGAAATAAAAAATAAAGTGCTTTGAATGAAAAGGATGAGGCTAAAATTCAAGCTTTTAAATGTTAAAATATGAAAAAGAAATAAAAAATAAAATGTTTAGGATGAAAAGGATGAAGCTAAAATTCAAGCATGTGTGTGTTTGATATGATGTAAAAATGAACCTGAAAAGAATTCAAAATAAGTGGAAAAGCTTCTTGCAAACAAATTAAAAAATGAGACTATTTGTGTTGTGAAAAGTTTTAAAATAGAGACTAAAATGACCGAAAATTATTTGAGAAATAAAAAATATTTCAAAATGGGCTTAGTTGATGTTTAAATTAAAAATTTATGTTTAAAATTAAAAATTTGAGTTTCAAATGATTTGTGGTGATCTTAAATAAAAACAATTTGATACTGTTAAATTTGAGGGTAATTAATGTTCATCTTGGGTGATAGTCAAAATTTGACTAAGTGTTGAGATAATGTGCATGAACAGTGGTAGTATGTACAAATAGTGTTTAGATGAATGTTGTGAAAGTTTTCAAGTGTCAGACTCATGGAAGGTTTCTCATGCTCCTGAATACTGCTCAAAAGGCTAAATCAGGAGTATGATGAATTTCAGGAATTTGTTCAAGCGTTGGGCGTTTTATTCAAGTCCATGCGCCTAAACAGTTGTCATGTTGCTGAAAATGGTTATGTGTTGGGCGTATCAGCTTAATCTCATACGCCTGAACAGTTCTAGACTTTCTAATGTGGTTAGACGTTTGAATGTGATGTTTGTCTCTAAGTGTTGGGCGTTTCAACAGTTCCCATGCGCCTGAACAGTGTTCAAACTTGCAAGCTGCAAACTTGCAAGCTATTCAGATGTTGAAATATTCCAAATGTGGATGTTTTGTAAGGATCATGTGCCTAAACAGTTCTAATGTGAACTGCGGGTTCATGGAAAATGACCAAGTGTAGGTGTTTTTGTCTAGCCATGCGCCTGAACCGTACCCAAGTGCCTGAACAGTACTCATGTGTCTGAAGATTTATTATGAAATATGGCTATGTATGCAAATGCATCTAAGCCTCATGTGCCTAAATAGTTGTCATACGCCTTCACAGTTGTCATGCGCCTAAGGCCTTTTACACTTATATATATATATATATATATATATATATATATATATATATATATATTCACCACTTGGTAGTTTTCATTATTTTTCACAAAGTCAAACTCTCTATTACACTCACTCTTCACCCGATACACACATACACTCAGCATTTGAATATTACCTGTTAATCCTTATGATATATAGGTATAAACAATGAATATAAACATCATTTTGATCTTGTAACATCAGATTTCATTACCTAATTTAGTCTTTGCGTATCAACCGACTCCGAGGTCATAATTCTAAACTTTGATATCCTGCATCATTGTTACTATTATTATTATCAGTAATATTATTATTACTGTTATACCTTATCTCTTCCATGATTATTATAGTAGTGTGTTCTATTTTCCTTAGATAATTCTTTAAGTCTGCCTTAGTGTAGAATAATTTAGCGTTCTAAAAATATAATTAGACCCGTTAAAAATATTAGAACCTAATTGAAAACAAATTAATTATGTGTGCACACACATAATTCACGGATTTAAATACATACATACATATCTAGTACCTAAAAACACTTGACTAGAAACTACCATCTAAAATACTACACTACACCACAAAACTACACTACATAATTAATTTACAAAAAAAACACACAACAACACTCCACGACCTATATCCACACTACATCAGTTCCCATTCTCCCATACATGCAAACTCTCTCTTTCAAATGCTCCTCTCCCTTTCTCTCGGCCTCTATCCGAAATACACACACACATTCATCAATTTCAGCTAAGAATTAGAAGAACACAAGTAATCCAACATCATTCAAGAACAATACAAGCAAGGTGGTGACTTTTGAAGGCTCCTTGTGCATGGTTCTTGAAAGAATAAGCTACCCAGCTCTTGTTAAAGAGTCACCATCTCATTAAGCCCTCAAAATCTCTCAAACACATGGACCATACAAAGGGTAAGCTTCAACACACCCGAATCAAGTTGTTTCTTGTGTTTTACCTCAATAGACTACAAAAAGTCTTACTTTCTTTATTCTAGCAGAAGATTGTAGATTAAACCTTGTTCTTGAGGACCTCTTAACATGACACGAGGTATACATTATGATAAGTTGGCGAATCTTTGGTTGGAGCACAAGATTACACCAAGAAAACCCTCTTTTTACATGATTTAACACCATCTATGCACATGTTTGAAAACCCTCCCAAACAAGTCATTAAACCTGCCTAAAACAGTTTATAAACAACATAAAAACCTGATTTGAAGGTTACAAGATGATTAGGTGATGTTTTCGTATGATATATAATGTTTACACATGTGTAAATGCTGTAAATCATCATTTAAGAGCAACATATATGTACATCATGTTAGATTTGAGAGTTATGACTTATTTAAGTAGTTTTAGTAATATTGAATGTTGTAAGTTGGTGATAATGGCTGAAAATATGAAAAGAAAGGACTAGGAGACATAATGAGTTTGTTTGGAAACCTTAAAAGTGGTAGAATCTCTCTAAAATAGTGAAACATAGAAAGTTACCATATTAAAAAAGAATTTAGGGCTCTAAAATGAAAATCATGGGCATAATGATTAGATTTGTTGATATTTGGGTTATATTTATAATTGAAATGGAATTATTTTTTAAAAATGGGACTAAACCGGGTAGTTTTTGGGTAAAATCTTAAAAATAGTAAAAGAATCCTAAAATCTATAAAGATCATAATATTTCCGTAAATTAGGAATATTGAGTCAAGAAATAGGTGAAAATTTGGATAAAAACTTGTTCGGACGCTCGGTTCCGGGTAAAAACGTGTTTTAACGGGTAAATCATAAAAATGAAGTTTTAATCAAAAGAGCGCAAAAAAATACTTTTTACTGCTTATAAATCTTATTATAAGTCCTTAAATAATATTTAAAGATTAATTGGATGAAATCAGAAGGATTTAAAACAAACTGTTAGAATCTTCTGTTTTACCGTAACTAGTAACTAAAAACATGAGTTTTAATTACCCCAAATTAAGTTCTAGAAAAATTGGAACTTAACATGTTAAAAGTGAAATAATAAACTCCTAGAAACTAAAAAGGGGTCATAAAAGTCAAGAAATCAACGAAAACAAACTTTGGGGTAAAAACTGTAAATCTTAAAACTTGAGGGACTAAACTGAAAATTCAGCCAAATCCTTATAAATTCGACCCCTTTGACTAAAAATACATGATAAACTTAATACCACTATGATAAACTGATTCAATTCATTTGAACATGTTTATGGTAATCAACCCTAACTATCCTGAAAATGAAACTTTTTAATCAAACCATAACAAATCAAAGCTAGTTGAACTTTTAACCTTATAACACACCTAGTTACAACCAACATGACCTTAGGACATATAGCTTATTACTTGAATCTTGATGCTATGGTTCTAGGATTGAATCATTTCCTGTACACGAAGATCCATTGCTTGAAACCTAAGGTGGGTTCTAGTGTTCCCATTTGGCTACTGATATGGGATGAAACATGCTTTGTTTGAATTAAATTATTATTGTGCTATTATGTGATACTTATATGTTGTGGATAATGTTTGAACCTGCTCTTAACTGTATCACAATCATTAATTCTTGTGTGAACCGCTTGTCCTATATGGGTAGATCTACTTGGGGAATCCCCTACACACAATGCCTTCCGTATAGGAAGGGTGCCCCACTGAGATCCTGAGGGGTTGTTTGTGTCATGTTATAGTTTTTTATAAGATACTATGGTGAACCATCCAGAAGTTATGTTGTACTGTTTGAGGCTTAGTTCTCCCTATGGGTTAACCGGTATAAACTTAACTTTAGAAGAGGCTAGCTAGGACTGAGTGCGGGGTTGATTGTGACCCCACAACAGTGATACATATGTTTTTAAAATCAACTTATGGATCCTGAAGAGTCATTTTGTTTTTAAACTTTAAGCACTTGAATTCACTAACTTTTCAGTTGACACAAAATCTTTTTGAGCATGTTTCAGTAACCCCTAATGGAAGTTTGGCTTCATTGGAGATCTGGATTTGGATGACCTAGAACCATGACTACCCATGGCATTAATTGAATTGGAAACTTTTTAAACAATTTGATTTATCGTCAGTTAAACATTTGGATGTTGTTGGTACACATGTCCCTAGTTCTAGTTCCAATGTACTTAAATGTTTAATGACTTTCATTTTGTTACACTGATGTAATAGTTTGATATTTGTAATGAAAGACTCTTGAATGAATGAATATGTGTTATTGAATGTGTATAAATGAAATACAATATGTGGTTGATGCTTATAATGTTTAATGTTTCATTGTTTATTGTATGATAATGCATATTAAACTAACTATATAGGTTTGTGAAGTGTATGAAGTTCTCATGTGAATGGACCATGCTAATGGACCATACGCATGAACACTTCATGCTAATGGACCAGTCGCACGACTGAACAAGGAGACTGGATAAGTTGCACGATTGTGACATGAGTTTGACTCAGTCGCACGTTTGTGACATGAGTTTGACTCAGTCGTACGACTGGACTTTCAGTTATGCTAATGGATCAACCGCATGCTTCAGTCGCACGACTAAACCATACTGATGGTTCAGTCACACGGATGAAGACTCCAAACCTATAAATACCACTTAATTCGTGGAAAAACTAAACACTTCGAGAATTCACAACCCTAGCCGTCCGAGAACGTCCAAGTCGTCCCTTCCAACTTCATAGAGCATTCCTAATCATTGTTAATCAATTCTTAACATTTTCTAATCGTTAGTTTTGATCAGTTTAACGTTCTCCCTGATTAGATCACCAATCAAATAGGATTCCGCACTATTTGACCTGGTTTCATGTAGATTTGGTTAGTACCAGCCCGTACCCGGTCCTAACAAGTGGTATCAGAGCTTTGGCTCTCGATTCTACGTGGATTCAATCACGTTTTTGCAAAAGTCAACGCTTTTCAATCCAAAGATCCGTTACGTTTGCATTAAAAATTCAACTTTTACGAGTGCATGTGTTTAAAAGTTTGTATTTTTTGAGGTCTAGCCGACTAGGGCTTTCAAAATCATGTTTTTGGTTGAATCGAGTGAAAATTTTGAAAAATTTCGAATTCAGACGTCTCAGTCGCACGATTGATCCAATCGCACGACTGAAATTCATACGCATAGCTCAGTCGCATGATTGGTCCAATCGTCTACTCATTCACACGATTCAGTTCATTCGTACGACTAAACTCATACGTATAGATTCATACGCACGATTGACCTCAATCGCACATGTGAATTCAGTAGCACTCTTCAGTCGTCCGGTTGACTTCAATCGCACGGTTGAGTCTCATTCGTATTCCTCCAGTCGCATCTGTAAGTTAGATCGTCAATTTTTTCAGTCTAAGTCATCATGGATGAACAACACTTTGGTTTCTCAGCAGGGAAGGACTCCAGAATATAGAACCTCTTGCTTTTGGAAAATGAGATCGGTAATCACAACAAACCACCAAAGCTTCTGACTCTTGATGAATATCCTCAATAGAAGCAACGGTTTGAAATTCATTTGAATAGGGTGGACACCAACATATGGAGCACTATTAAGACTGGCTACACTATGCCAGTTTGAGCTGACGGTGTTCCACTGACTCTCAGTGATTTGACTGAGGCGCAAAAGGTTGCATACAATGCCGAGAAGAAGGCCTATGCATTGTTGACACAGTCCATTCCAAAAGATATTTTCAATCAGTTCTCAGAGCATAAACAGTGCAAGAAGTTATGGAAGGCTCTAGAGAAGCGATATGAAGGAAATGCAACTCTTAAGTCTTTAAAGGCTAAAGATTTAAAGAAGGAATTTGACAGCTTCTCGTCAATTGGAAATGAGAGTTTGGACGATGTCATCGATCGCTTCTATCATTTGATGAGTGAACTGCACACTCATTGGGTTAAAACGTCTATGGAAGATAAAGTGTCGAGTATGGCTGATGGTTTACCTTATAAGTGGGATTCATTTGTTTCCACTTTAAGACATAATGATGTGCTTGCGACATTGGATATAAACGACTTTATTCTGAAACTGAGAGAGGAAGAGCTACGACAGAAGTACAAGTCTAAAAAGGGAACCTACACTCAGAACCCTTTTCTATACAATGTTACTCCTACTACTGCATCTTCTAGTGCACCCTTGCAGACTGCTTTCGTGTCTAACACATCTGCTAATGTTCAAAGTGCATCTTCAGGTGGTGAGTCAAGTGTTTCATCAAGTGTTCAACACAGTTCTGTAGAAGCTCAATTGACAAAGTTAATGACATAGAATCTGAGCAACGTAACTATGGAAGTTGCTAAGGAGCATATGGATTTACTTGCTGTTGTGGTCCATTCTTATGACGGGTTAGTAGCAGGTAAGATTACTAACTATCACTTGGCCGATGAAGATTATGAGAAAGTGGATGAAACTGAGTCAGAGCGGATGGATATCATGTGGGCTCTCGCTAGTGCTGTGCGTAGAGCAAAGAAGTTTGTTAAGAAGACGGGACAGAACCTGGTGGCTACAAAGGATACAACTTTTGGATTTGACAAGTCAAAAGTTACCTGTTTCAACTGCGGTGAGAAAGGCCATTTCTAGAGAGAATGTGTCAAACCTAAGAAGACAGGAAATGGTAACCCATTTTCTTTAACCAACAGGCAGGATAAGGAAAAAAAAGGTAGCTTTAACCAGCCATGAGTCCAAAGCCATGCTAGCACAGGGTGATGAAGGACAAGACTGGTCCTTCCGTTTCTTATCCGATGGTGAAGCTAACATTGCATTGGTTGATGATCCGAATGACTACTCAGCGAGTGAGGGGGACAACTCGGCTGAGGTTGATACTACTAAGGTGAATGAGACTATGGTTGTTGTTGATCACCTGGTGGAGGATGAACTGAATGCAGGATCTGCAACACAACAAGAACCCCAGGCTGCTTTCATGGCCGGCACCCCTACATCTGCGCAGGTAGAATCGAAAGAAACTCTCTTTGAAAAACATGCTTGTGTTGATTGTAATAAATTTAGAGAAAGCATAGATTTAAAATTTGCTAGATTGTTAGATCATAATGACAACATGGTGAAAGACTTAAAACTGTGCACTGAGGCTAATCGGGTGTTAAAACAAAACGAGAGCTGTTATAAAGAGAAAATCGAAGCTTTGAGAAACAACTAAGGGAAACCGAAGTTGTAGCATTTAACCAAGAAAATGACATAAAGTTTTACATAAAGACAATTGAGGAAACTAAAAAGGAAAGAGCTATTTTACAAGTTGAAAATGAATCCTTAAAGCAAAAACTATATAGTTTAGCTAGTTCCTCTCACATCTTGCAAAACTTGGTTAAAGAAAGAAACAATGGGGAAGGGCTGGGTAATAAAGTTGTGCCCCCACCATATGAGATCCTTCTAAACACCAAACAGAGACCTGTTAACAATAACCCCATCAAGGACAATGTGGTGACCACTCCTCTAGTCAGTGATCCGGATACTGCAGTTAAACCTGTACCTCTGGTTGCTGATCAGAAGGCTTTAGCATGGGGCATAACGGATAAAGTCATCATTGAGGACTGGGTGGAAGAGGATGATAATGTACCTCTTCGGTTGGGTTCACAATCTGTTGTTACACAACCAAAGACTTCAAAACCTACTTAGTCTAAACCGGTTAAGCAAAATCTCAACCATTTGAAAAGACAAAGTAATCATAACGTTAAACAAATCAAATTTGTCAAAGAAGGTGAAAAAACAAAAGTTGAGACCAAAAAGCCCATGCCTGAAGAGTACTCCCCACCCCACAAGAGATCTCCTAGTCCTGTTGAGAGGATATCATGTTATACTTGTGGACAAAGAGGACACATTTCTTCACACTGTCCTCGCTATCAGACACCTAGGCGTAAAGTTGAACTAGATCCGGAGGTTAAACTGTCTTTTTCAAAACAGAGGTCTAAAACACTAGCTAGGTCTTACACCCCTTCCCAACACCAAAGACAACATAGAAAAGCCACAGGCAAGTCTGTGATGCCTGAGGCGAAATCAATTTTGAAAAATAGACCCAAAGTTCAAACTGTTAATCAGTCATCGATTTACCAAAAACAATCCTTACACAAGGATGGTCTGTGGAAAGCTAAAACATCTGATGTGTCTGATAGTGATGATAAGAAGAAGATTGAGGTTTCTCCAACTCCAAATGGATAGTGGGTGGAGTTTGTGATGTGCGATGCCTCTTGGAAACCCAAGCCATTAAAGGCTTGGGTCCCCCTCCTTAACTAATTATTTTCTATTTTGTGCAGGTTGTCCGCTACAGTGCTTCTACCTACACATGGATTGTAGATAGCGGAGCATCCAGGCACATGACAGGAAATCAGTCTCTCCTTTTCAACGTCAAACAAATTAAAGGGGGACATGTTTCATTTGCTGGAAACAAAGGACACTACATTACCGCGCAAGGCGAAGTAGGTAATGGAAAGGTAAAGTTCGATAAAGTAAATTTTGTTCAGCAGTTAGAGATCAATTTACTTTCAGTTTCTCAGATATGTGACAAGGGCTTCAAAGTAATGTTTGACAATAGGAAGTGTTACATTCTGAAGAAGGATTTGGATATTCTGGAGGAGCAGGTATTAATGTCAGCATCAAGGTACAACGATTT
>BJCN01134526.1:0-12434 GCA_018326445.1 Flaveria brownii
AACCCCCAAAAACCACCCCAAACTCTTCCCCCCAACAAAGAATCAACCGCCTTCATCCCCCCCCCCCCCCGCTCGCCGACGGCTCCGCCCCCTTCCGCCCCCTACCGGAGCTCTGACCCGGAAAGAAGACTGCCTCCGCCGCCCCGTCCCGGCCTTCCCCTGCCCCCTGCCGGAGCTCTGACCCGGAAAGAAGACAACCTCCGCCCCCCTGTCTCGGCCTTCCCCTGCCCCGTCCACCCCCTTCCAGCCTTCCCCTGCAGCCTTCCGCCCCTTGCCGGCCTTCCCCTGCCCCGTCCGCCCCTGCTGGTTTCTTCCCGAGGTAAAGTACCTACCACTTCGAAGTTGATTCAGTTCGGTGGTTGTTGATTTGATGGTCGCGGTGGTCGTGGGTTGCTATGGTGCCGGTTGATGGTGTTGAAGGTTGATGATTGGTGGTCGGGAGTGGTTGATTGAAGTTCTGATGTTTCGGTCGATGCTTCTGCAGATGGTTCGAAATTGAAGATCGAAGGTGAGTGATCGATCGACAGGGATGGTGTTCGGGAGTGGTGGTTGCTGGTGTCGTTCGGTTCGATGGTGGTGGTTTATTGGTTCCCAGGTGACTGGGGATGATTGTTGATGGTTTGGTATCGGTCGATCGATTGTGTTAATTGAAGATGATTTGGGGATTGGTCGGAGGTGGTGTGAATCTATTTGGTGAATCGATTTGGTGGTGGTTCGGTGGATTGCGGTGGTTGTTCGGTGGATTGCGGTGGTGGTGGTGTGAATCGATTTGGTGGTGGTTCGGTGGATTGCGGTGGTGGTGGTGTGAATCGAATTGGTCAGACGCATACCAAATCAAACAACCAAGTTTCAGTCAGACGCATACCCAGTTGGGTCAGCTTCTGACTCAGTCAGATCTTACCCAGTCAGTTTTATCAAACAGCCCTTTAGTGTAAAAAATAAAGGTAAAGCTTCATTTAAGAGGCAGAGTCAAAGCTATGGGAGACAAAGCATTTCTATGTATGATGGAAACAACAAAGTCCCCTTCTCAGTTTATTACAACCGATAGGTCTTTTGTAGCGATTGTTGGTGACAAAATGGACGGATTGAGTTAAAAATGAGTCGGGTCGACCCAGCAAACTTTTTGTACATTTTCTTAAATTTCGTAAATAATATAATTAACCGCCTTTAGTACAGTTAAGAGGTTGGAAGCAATTTAGTACACCTTTTAAAACAACAATAATATCAAACAAGCGAGTGGGAGCAAAAGGGTGACCTGCTGGCCTTTTCCTTTTTTATTAGTTTAGCTAATTTACCTGTTACACACTGCACCCTTGCAGAACATATATTACCGAAATCAGCATCCGGCACATATATTACCTCTTTAGTAGTGAAACCCCAAAACTGGTTTCTTTTGTTGCGTTAGATCTGGTATATCAATCGGAAAGTCACATTTGACACTGAACTTTGTTTTAAGTTCTTAATATAAAATTTATTAAAAAAAACAGTGCAAGTACAAAAGCATCTTTTTATTTTCTGCAAACATATAAAGCAAGTAAAGAAAGTTATTTCTTGCATAAGTTATCTCATTAGCAATAAATAAGTTCATTTGCTACAACTCTGAAGTATATCTTCAAATGTTTTTAATTCCTTTCCTACAGAACCAGCCTCCCCAGCAACAGACTTTCTCATCAACTGACTCGGCGGGGGATTTACAAATCACAGGCGGTGCACGGTTCATAGAGCGTTTTGATTCTTCAAATAAAGAATATATATGTTCTCAAAATATTATTTAAAATTGTAATACAATCCATTCTTTGTAGAGTCAGTTTCTATAATATGTTTCTGTAAGTGTCAATTATCATATCTCCTTTCTATATGTTTTTATTGGTCAAAATGCATACAGAAAGCAGACTAGGAAACAATTTTCGTGTTACCTTGTACACTGTCATGATGACATTGTTGCAAGCAGCGTGGCCTTCAGTTCATTAATATCTTTAACTAATTTGGCGTTCTCAGAATTACCACTTTCGATCTTGACAGCCAGTTCTGTATTTTATATAAAAAGAACATCAACATGAGCACCTTTAAACCATCATAAGGGCCAAAGTTTTGTTTTTAGTAGGTTAGGTTTCACTATTCAAAAAGGGGTTGCGGCGCAACTTGTTGCCCATTTACCTGCCAATTTATTGTAACTATTTGGTGTTCTTTTTGTAATTTAAAGATTAAGTATGGTTCAAATACCCATCAGAGTTATCATCAAAACTCAGAAGTCCAATTTTAAAGAAGTACTGATTTTCTGTAGATTTACAATCTCCTTAAAGTGCATACTACCTCTTCAGTCTTCATAATTACTCAATCTCTGCAAAACTACATTCTTACTCAGCCTTTCCTTTCTTGTATTTTATTTATTTAAGTTTCCTTTTTATAGGCACCAATATATTACTACTCTTTCATCAATTAAGAATTTGACTGGTGAAGCTAACGAAAAAATGGGTTTACAGGAGTACCAGACTACATGAACAAACGAAAAAAGTTGATACTATATATGTGGTAAGTCCAATCTACAACGAGTAGAACATGTTCATTTAGATGTCAAAACCTTGAGGTAACAAAGAAAGTATTACCTGAATTAGAGGCATGAATTCCTTCAAGAATTTCTTGAACAAAATCCAACATTGAACTTTGTAATGAACTAATTTTCCTCCTCAGAAGATGAACTTCATTTTCAAGGTACTCTTTCTCTGCCAACAACTTCCCTAGTTTACCTTTTCCTTCCTCCTCAACCCCCTTTTGAAAGTCCAGACACATAGTACTGAAAGCTTCCCTGTGTGAAAGAAAGAAACAAACCAAGATTCGAAAGATTCTAATGTTCTGTTCAGGGTAAAAGAACAAAGTAAAATTCTAGGCTGTGGGGAAGCAAATTTCCAGACAAAGTTCCTTAGCGACTAAATTTCCTAAAGGGAACTCAACAAATACCTTTTGTTGCTCATTCTTTCGAGTATCTCGTCTTGCTTCATTCTCATGCAAGACAACTCGTTCTGTAGGCATTCCCTTTGCGTTTTTGATTCATCTAATAACAGAAAGATGCAACACATCAGACAGATTAACAGATCTTAAGAAGCTGAATACATACTATCATTATCAAATTATGCAAGTATTAAGCTATATAACAGCAGACCAAATCTTAAAGCTTCTAAATCTCTGGGATCCAGCACTCCATGTAGAACAAAAGAACATAAAAGAAAGCTCAAAAGGTTTTCAACCAATTAAGTACTAACCCATACAACAGCATAACATATCTGCAAGCTTATAGATCCAATTGGCTTTTAGCCTTTTATAAATGCATTTCAAGTTTCCAACTTATTTATAACCAATTACTGTATAATCTCATCTCCTTCCATGTTTCAACGTCAAAGGAGAGATTATACAGTATTTCTTCATATAGAAATATATCAATTGATCATTTGTTTAGTTCCTCTATTACATTTTGACAATTTGTGGGTTTCTCGTGTTTATCCAAAATAAAAATAGATCATAGACTTGCCACTATACAGATCTCAATGAAGCAAACTCACAACTGTAAATTCGAATGAATTACAATGAAAAAAAAAACATAAAAACTTGACAAATATCTCCTTACTATTCATAGCCATTAGTCCTTTTATTTCAAACTGAAGCATGTACATCGTCTTCATCAACTCCGACTCTCTAACAGCCAAAGTTCTCTCGAACTCAGAACACTTGACAATTTCTGATTCAATATCTCTCGTAATTTGGATATTCGCCTCTATTTCTTCGTTCACCTGGATACATCAAAATCAGCAATTACTTCAGCAAAAAAAACTAAACAAATCAACTCCACAACAGATGAAAAACACTAATATAGAAAAATGATAGCGCACCTGATCAAGCATATCCTTCAGTGCTGATAACTGACCGAGAATCGCACCTGAATCATCCATTATCTTCTTCTTCGATGTCGCTTTTCGAACTCCCCGGGCTTTATATTGTTTTGTTGGCAATGGCGCCTACACTATAGTTGGGCTCTGGTCAAGGCCCAAACATGATGACGACGTAAGTAGATTTGCTAATTTGGGCGTTATCTTCCCGTCTGATTTATCAAAATCAGGTTAACCTAATTACTTTAGACGTTGGTTAACTTAATGTCTTGGTCACTATAATTTCAATTTTCAAATGCTATTTGTTTGATATATACATAGCACACAACATCACAATGATATGAGTTTACTTTATACGCCAAGATGCCTAACGGTTGTCAAAGCCGTTAATGTCACACGCATCGCCAGTCACAAACGTTATCATGCGCTTGTTCTCCAACTACAACACATAATCTGCATACAAGACTATAAGATTCACAATTCTCACCATCATAAGAAAAGGTAATACATTACTCTAAGATTCACAGTTTGCAACACATGCCTCCCTATAGTAAGATGGAACATGACACTATATATACACATTACCTTATCGATCTAACATCTAATACAACACAACTCTAATGGGACAAACATGATCAAGATTCAAGAACCGGTCTCTTGTTTAGCAACCACCTCTCCATCTTTCTTCTTCAGTCTCAAAGACTTCTGCTTTGTGTTGGGTGCCACAAGGAGCAAATGTGACATCACATAGCCCATGAGCTCCTCACGGTGAGAAAATGTAAAATCCAAATGAGCGTATTCAAATTCATTATAAGAAACCTCCACGCCGGCATCTTTCATTAACCTATAATGTTTTCTCACCATTGACGGACGGATCACCCTGTCTTTCCTCCCAGCAACAAGATCCACAGGGATATCAATGAGCCCGTAATATTCTCCCAAATCCAACGGTTCTGGTGAACCGTACACTCGCATGTTAGCCGAAGGACTACCGTAGTCAAACATCCTGAATTTTCGTGCACGTTTCATTTGAGCTAAGTGGAGTGCTATACCAAAAGAAACTCCGGGCATGTTGTTCATGTTGTAGTGGGGTAAGCCCAATACTCCAACCCAGTTGGAGCTATCACCGCCCAATAAGTAACCAATCAGGGTTTGAACCACCCCACCAATTGCAGGGTAATTATGGAAATCCCGTGCTAATTTGTTAACCAACATGCGGAAAAACCTCGTGGGTATGAAGAAACCAGGGACGAGAGGTTGTAAAACGGGAGCAAACCAAAGGAGTAAGTGTGCGAGTGCTGTGAATGCAAATGTTGAGTCGTGATGGAAGCCAGCTGGTGATAGAAGGATTACTCTTGATAGGCGGTGAGCCTTTTGTTGCACACGTTGTGTTATGATGTACATGAGGATTGCAGCTCCACCTAAGCTGTGACAGATGGCACAGAGTTTATAAGGTTGCTCGGTGTTGGTTTCCTCTGTTATATCGGGGTCTGAAAGAGATTTTAATTCTGAAGTTTTCACTTGGTGAATTTTTTCTATCATGGCAGGTATATCTTCGGTCCCATTTTCATTGATGGAGTAACGCCAGTATCTGTTCAAGGATAATACCACGAGACCCGCATGTATTAGTTTAAATGATATACTAGTATAAAGAATAAATTTTCTAACAGATATTGTAATGTTACACTTCGGCAAGCTGAAAGGAACTTACTCTCGCGAAGATATATTTTGGTTAATATGTTCCCTTGAAACCAGACCACGGAAATTGCCCAGGAACACATCATAGCCTGAAAGAGGATAATGGATCATCACATCATCATACTACCTTGTTCAAAATGTAAACGCGCCTGCTGGTCAAAGGATAGAATTGCAAACCTTGATCAAATGCTGCAAAAGCAGGAGAGCCAACTACTCCATTAGACACCCATCTGCATGAAAAATAAAGTCAGCAACAAAGGCATCATATTCGACACATAGAACAGAGGCTTGTCCAGAAATACATGCAAACATTATATTAAAATCCTATACCCAAGTGTATAAACAAAACCTTGAAATCCAAACCAAGAAAAGTCTGTATTAAACCCAAAACATTGAAAAAACTTGCATCAAAACTGAAAAAATAAAAAAAAAAGTACTAAACCTTTTAACTTATAACGAGAAGGCAAAGGTAAGGAGCGATGGAAACTACTGGCTTGAAGTTAAGGAGAGGTAGGCTGGTAGGGTACCGTAGCCTGTTTGACTTTTTTACTGAATCTTAATTCGATCCATTACCTAATCTGACACAACCAGCCTGTTTGCCACCTCTAGGCTAACTATTGTTTGAGTTGATTTCTAAACTGGCAAAATCCATTGGACTGCCATATGACCCATTTAACCCATATGAATTTGGTGTGATTCAAGTATGACCCATCACCCATTTAACCCGTATGACCATGATGTGATTTTTAAGTGAATCCATTTGACCTATATTAAATATAATTATGATCCAAACAAACCCATGATAACATAAAATTCACCTTATTTTACCCAATTTATGATTCAGGATAAAAAGTGGCCAACCCCTCAAGCGTATAATGCCATTCTCGTCCCGTCTAAGGCTTTGTTATATAATAATTTCCTTTATTATCATGACTCGCACAATGCATGCATAAACGTTGGCGCGACTTAATCAAATGTGGCGTAATTTGACTTTAAAAAACTACTATTATTTCCATTAGCAACAACAAAAAATTTGGACTATATAAATTAATAAATTATAGATGACCTCTTAATAAGAAGGGCTGATGTCACACACATGTATGTGGCAACTTAACCAAGAAGTAACAAAAGGTACTACTTACCCCATAGATGAATCAAAGACCCCATGCTGAAGATAAACTGCCTTTCTAGCATCACGTCTACAAAGAGAGAGAAGCATTAGTCAAGATAAACTTTGGTGCAAACCTCAAATACAATAAGAGGTAAATTTAAGATGTGAATACAAAGAATCATTTCAACCTCGGAATCCGTTCCAAAAGGAGAACATATCCGTCATCAGTAACCACTTTGATAGCTTCATATGGGTACCTAAAAAAGTAATGTAGATCACCGTTATTCTTTTTCCATTTATCATAAAAGACGCTTCTAGTGGCACCATTTAAGATTCCCAAGCCTCCAATGAGAAATATGTTTGAGTTGAACTATGTAGATCACTGTTACTCTTTTTCCGATTATTAATTCATATGCATCAGTTGAGAATTCCTTGATGTTGCATATCAACCTTAAAACCTTTTTTTCCTTTTCCCATGTCAAAGATTAATAATAAAAAAGTAAAACTTACCCGAGCTCTGTAATGACGTCTTCACATGTTCGAGCATCTGTATTCAGAGAACTATTCAATCTAGTTTTCCTTTCTGTAAGAGTAGGATCATCCTCAGCCAGAGTGGCAGTTGCCACATACGCACTTGAATTATCAGCAGAAGACCCCCTAAATAACGCCCTGAGAGAGTCCATTGGAGAGAGAAAACAAGCCGCTATATTGTGAATACCATCAAATATAGTTTCAATAAAAATTTCCATTCCGAGATGTAGATCCTGAAATTATAGAATGTAAGAATAAAATGTGGTGATTTAAAGCCATTTACTTATAATGTGTCAATTTGGGTTAATTACATCTCCAAAAAATGTCAACACAAAGTTTTAGCTAAAAGGGGAATAAGAACAGGTCAAATGGTATAAAGTTGTCCAAGGTACAAAGATTGAGACTAATTATGGTAATAATATTGTTTTTGTAGTCATAAATAAGGCATCATCAAAAATTGGACGAAAAGGGTGTGGTTGACTGAAACCGACCCGTGTAAGAAATGTAGGTGTGAAGTAGTGATGCTAGAACACTATCTTACTCATAAACCTATGATAGCTAAGATTGAAAAAGAAGTTAACCTCTATAACTCCACGTCTTTTGTCCGTAGCCCGTTGAACAATATGATCCAATGCTTTCCTGCCAGCATGGACATGTGAAGTCTGGAATCTTTCCTGGGTATTAGTGGGCTCCTTTAAGCCTCTACTAAAAAATATGCTATAAAAATAAAATGGTACTCCAAGTATCAGCCTTGCAGGAAGCAGAAGCCACCCAAATATGGAAAAAATCAAGTGGGCCCAGTTCCTCCGACGCTTTGAATAGCTACTCGCCCTGGAAAATCTAGAACCTTGTGAGGATGGAGATGCAGGAGATATGCCGCCATCATCATCATCATAATCATCATCCACATCTTCTCCAGATGAATAATCTACACTTGACGCTGAGTCGGAGTCCATTGAGAGTTCATGAACAAACTGGTTAAAGGAAGACACCCCACTACGAAAACAAAAGTAAAAAAAAAAAAAAGGGAACACGTGTCAATAAGGAAATGACGTGTGGAAAGATGACACAATAATATTGGAATTGGGTGCACTAAGGAAACCAAAAGAGGAAAATGGTTCTGCGACTAAAGAAGTTTATTATGAGGAAATTAAAATCAGTTGTGCACAATTTAACAAAGATGATTAGATATTAAGCTCAAGATGGCAACTTGCAAGAATGAAAATTGGATCAACTTAGGAATGTAGACACTAAAACAAGAAGTGTAACCATACCCTTTATGTTTTTTGTTTTATCAGACAACTTAAAGCTGGTTTTTATCATACTTTGCAGAATGTAGTTTGACTTTCTTCTATATTTTTGTAAAAATGGTTTATTTGCAGTGATAAAAATACGTATGATGGTTTAAGAAGGCAATAACTCTTGTGTGTACGCATGTGAATGTGTATATATCACATTTAATAACCGGCTATATTATATATTGATTAATATTGTTAGGCGAAATGACATGTATTTCAAGTTTCAACGATATATAAGGGTGTGTTCCTGTGAAGCCAAAGTCCTAAGCAATCATTGATCTTAATGTTAGAAAAGCCCATAGATTGATGCCAGCCTAGAATACAAGACTTGTTTCAAACACATGAATCTGGAAAATCAACACTAAAAAAAATACCATATCACATGGGGAGACATAAAATGTTCAATGGAATAAAGTGCACAAAACAATTGAAAATTCACACTAATTTTGCAAAACATTCTTAGGCTACTGATTAGTAAAAGTTCCAAATCACTAAACTAAGAAACCAACTGACCCTAATACATTATATGGAAAATAATACTGCCTCATTTTCACCAATGTTCTAGGTTTTATCCTGATTTAGAAAACACATGTTAAGGAAGAAAAAGAAAAAAGCTTACTTCTCCATCCAACGAGGAAGCCGGGGTCCACGAAAAGATGGTCTGAGCTCCCAACCATGAATACCTTCGAGCATGTTAGTCTTGCCAGGCAATATAGCCAACAACATTGCTGACAGTCCATTTATTAGCCTCAAAATAATATTTAACCACTCATAAGTAATCGTTTTCACAGACCTGCATAACACAAGAGATCATTAAGACAGACAAGTGACCAACATACCTAATTGGCTAATTGCACATCAACATGACAAATTATTCCCTTTTTAAAAATTTAAGACCAAAATTTTGGACATACTTTAATTGTGAGATTTTCAAACATCATCCTGTAATTATTTCCATGTTTCCTATAATCAATCTCAACCAAACTCCCAGTATCCCCAAACTCCAAAATTTGTTTGTTCTAAGATACCTAAAGTACCATCGCAGAATTCTTCACGCATAGATAAATTAATCCAACTATTACAGAATGACTCCAACATGATCCACTGGATGTTCTACGGCTCTCATTATTCCCAATAATCGATTATCGATCCAAACCTAAATAACGAATAACCCATTCGAAGAGCCCGAATTACAATCTAAAACAAAAACACGAAAGCCACAAGCACTAAACCCTAACATAACTTCAACAAACACCTAAGAACGAAACATCTCCCCAACAAAAACTCCAAAATCAACCTTCAATCAAAACGATCAATTCACACGTATCCCATCCCCTTAAACGTCACAAACATCTAATCCCTTATTCGCAACCAGTTACACCCGAATTCACCACAATCAACAACCAATTCCAAGTTAAGCAACCATAATTCAAACGGTTACACAGATCATGATCAAAACAGAATCGAATTACAGTCGAAGGAGAGAGAATCAGAGAACCGAAACGAAAAGCAAGAAAACTAACTCTTTTGTGACAGCAAGGAAGTTGTCAACAAGCCGTTGGATCATTGTGTGCATATGTGTGTCGTTATATTAGATTGATCTGGTGGCTCTGAGTAATGGTAGTATAACTGCATCAAAACGCAGATCTAAAATCGAAACGAAACCCTAAAAAATCGGAGTTCGTGGTGGATTCTAGAGAGAGAATATTATTATTGTAGAGAGAGAAAGTAGATAAACGTGGAGGAGAAGAGAAGGCATGTGTTTGTTTATATACAACGGAAAAGCATCGCCGATTAATCGATTATTATCTTCCCGGTGAAGGGAAAACAGAAGTGGGACCCACACGTGTGTAAATGATGGGACCCGCATACAGCGGAGGTCTAATCCGTATGATGTGGCACTGTAAAGAAGCTTGTGGACGGAGCGAGAGTGCCACGTGTAAAACGTGTCATCTTGTGAAGTTGATTTGTTGCGATATGACTTAACGTGAAATTGGGACCAAACGTATAGATCAGTATTTTTTTATATAGAAAATAGAATTTTAATATTTTTGTTAAACATGAATAATTTAATATGATGGGAATGAATAATGAGGATGAATGATTTAGTTAGGTTTTTTAAATCACTATATACACGCAACAATAAAAGAATGATGAAGAAAATTATTAGAATTTTAAAAGCTAAAAAAATATTTGGTTCTAGTCAGAATTGGGTCGGTTGACCATGACCCACAATTAGTAATACATGGTAAAATTTTAGTAATACATAGTAAAATTCTCAAATGTGGAAGGCGGTGACATCATTGCGGTGGAGGATAGAAATTGTCATGTGAACTTCAATGTAAAATCTTAAAACATCAAAACTGTTGCATAAAACGCATAACAATGTTGATCACATTGTCGTAAAATTGAAGGCGCATTGTGTGGTAAAATGACATAGATATATGTTCCAACTCCTAAGTCCTAATTTGTGGACCAATAATCCACGGTCGTGTAAAATAATCTATAAACAAATTGGCGCAGCCCCGTAGAAATTGTTTGCACTACAAAAGGAAAAAAAAATATTGTTTAATCAAAACCGCGACGAACTGAAACATAAACTGATTTGAAGCTAGTATATCATAAACCGGTTTAGAACCAACGAAAACTATTGGTTAGAACTGGGTTTCAATCTTTTTCTTTAAAATCAGTTAAAGCCGAACCTAAGTAATAAAAAAACCAGCCAAAACTAGTCAGTAACTCGGTTTCAAATTAACCAATCTGAAACTCAAGCTAGTTTTGACTTTTCGATATATTTTTGTTCAATTTGAACAAGTTTTGTATCCAACTTGATTTCATAATAAAACCAGTTTACACATTAATTACATATTTAGTATTTAGGTGTCGTGAATTAATTTTAATTATCAAATTATTTCGGTTAAAAAACATTTTAAATGGATATTAAGTAATTGTGGAACTCTAATTAGCCCGATTCTAAGTATCCAAATAACTTGTGATTCAAGAGAAAAATAAGTAGAATAATTTAGAAGTCAAAGACAACACGATTGAGATTCAAAAACTAGTATCTAAACAAATCATTTGAGACATGACCATTAAAATCGGATTATCTATGTGGACAAACTGAACTGAATTTAACTAATAACCAACATACGTGTTTGAATCACATAAGATGCTCTGTATCCATTCATACTTGAGTTAAAAAGTTTTTAAATGAAAACAAATTAAAGAGGTTAAAAGTTGTTACAATATATTATAGTACATAATCAAATCCTGCTAAACAATTTTAACAAAGCAATTACATTATTATTAAGGAAATATGATATTTTAAAAAACTATTAAGATACTATGATGTTGTAAATTATTTATTAAAACCTGCTCACAGTCTATCAATGAGTCCTAGATCAACTGGTTTAAAATGAAACATTTTATGACTTTTTAAATTGGAGGTCATGGGTTGGAGTCTCACTAAATGTAATATGCTTCAAGTGGGACAAGGGTTTTACCACAGTGGGTCTTTGGGTGGTGGGTTTCCCTTGGAATGGTGAGCGAGCCGGGACACCAGCGTTGTCTGTGTTCGCGGGCGTGGGTGGCATTTCGCCAATGGGTTTACCAAGGTGATTAGGCTTAAAAATTATTCGTTGGCCGTTCAAAAAAAACCCTGCTCGCAGTTTTATGTACAGATGCTAGAAGTTTCAAAATAGCCTCCAATTAAGGATCCTCGATGAATGCAATATTCTATGCTTAATGAGATCCTCGATTGTGTGTTGTAAATGTTTACGTTTTCAGAAAACAAAATATTGTTTATCGACATTTCTAAATGTCAATTATGAATGTAAATTTTCATTCCATTTTGTAACTTGTGTTGTTTAATACTTATTCTGTACTCGGGGCATAAAAATGAAAGGGAATAGTGGA
>BJCN01134590.1:2345-13074 GCA_018326445.1 Flaveria brownii
CCTGATCATCAGGTTGAATTTTAGATTGACTTAATCCCGCAGATGAGCCTCAATTGCATGAGCACTTTACTAATTATCGCCAAATGGACTGCAGGAATTATCGGCATAGCCTCAGTAGCTGTCGGATAAAGGGTTTATCCGAACAAGCTCATCGTTGTAGAGAGCCCCTGTTATTTTTGTTTAGAACAAGGATGGAACATTTATTTGTGTTTTGAGTATAGAGAGCTTAACAAGGTTATGATCAAAGAAATGATATCCTTTGCCTCATATTGATCATCTATTTGATGAACTTCACGGATCATGTTAATGTTCTAAAATTGATTTGAGGTGTTGTTATTATCAACTGAGAGTTTGAGTCGAAGACATCTTGAAGGATGCTTTCCGTACTTGTTATGGTCATTATTAATTATTTGTCATGCCTTTCAGGTTGTAATGCACTAGCGGTGTTCATGGATCTTATGAACCGTGTGTCAAACCATACCTTGATCAATTTATTATCATGTTTTTCGATGAGATATAAGAGGAACAAGAGGAGCATTAACGATTAATTTTGTAACTCATTAAAAGGGAACAGTTATACGTGAAGTTTTCAAAGTATGAATTCTGGATTCAGAAAATGCAAGTCCTGAGTCACATTGTAAATGAAAAAGGAATACATGTGGATACTACTAAGGTTATGGCGTTAAAGAATTGGTAGTTCCAAAGACGCACAGTAAGATATGATAATTTCTTGAGTTGGTAGGATATTATCAGCGCTTAATCAATGGATTTTCTAAGATCACTCAACCCTTCATCGCTTTGGCTCGTAACGGAATGACGTATAAGTGGGGTGAAAGTCAGGAAGTAGATTTTTAGATGTGAAACAAAAACTTTGTAGTGCACCAATATGAGCTTTGCTAGAAGGGAGTGATGATTTTGTGGTTTACTATGATGCTTCTATTCAAGGGCTCGGTTGTGTTTTGATGCAACGTGACAAGATGATAGCTTATGCTTCAAGACAACTGAAGATACATGAGAGGAACTAAATAACCCAGGATCTGGAATTTGATGTGGAAGTATTTTCCTTGAACATGTAGAGACATTACTTGTACGATACTAGATGCATTATATACACCAATCACAATAGTCTTCAACATATCTCCGAGTAGAAAGAGCTGAACATGAGACAGTTAAGTCGGGTGAAATTATTGAGCGGTTATGACTATGCTATCAAATATCACCTAGAAAAGACGAATGTAGTCGCTGATGCTTTAAGTAGGAAAAAAACTATGAAATCCAGATGAGGACGAGCTTTACAAATAAGTTCCTGAACAAATCAAGGAAGCTCAGATAGAGGTGTTAAAAGAAAGGAATGTAAAATCTAAATCCCAACGTGGTATGGATAAGCAATTTGAGGTGAAAGCCGATGGAATTCGTTAATACATGGATAGGTTGTGGGTGCCTTTATATGGAAACTTAAGGGACTTGATTATGATCAATGCCCATAAGTTGAGGCACTCTATACATCCTAGTTCAAACAAGATGTATCATGACCTAAAGGCACACTATTGGTGGTCTAATATGAAAGCAGATGTGCATAATTATGTGAGCAAGTATTTAACCTACTCTAAGGTGAAGGTGGAGTACTAGAAGCCCACTGGGTTACTGCAACAACTTGAGATTCTCTTGTGGAAGTAGGAATAGATTTCTATATATTTTATCACTACGTTACCCAGAACCCCTAGCAGTTTTGACACGATATGGGTGATCATGGATCGGCTATATTAGTATGCTCACTTTCTAGTGATTAAATAAACAGATAAAATGGATTAATTGACTTGAGTGTATCTAAAAGAAGTGGTCTCATGACATGGTGTACCAATCTCGATTATCACAAATCGCGACGCTTGTTTCACATCTCATTTCTGGCAATCATTGTATAAATCCTTGTGTACGTGTCTAAATATGAGTACTGCTTACCATTTGCAAATACATGGGTTGATTGGGCATACGATTCAAACCTTGGAATGCATGCTGTGAGCATGTGTGATAGCAATAGTAGGGAAGGTCACCTACCTTTGGTGGAATTTTCCTATAACAATAGTTATCACACAAGAATCAAAGAGACACCATTTGAAGCATTGTATGGTCAAAAGTGAAGATCATCAGTTTATAAGGCAGAGGTTGGTGATAGTCAACTAAGTGGTCCTGAATTGATTCATGAGATTACTAAAAAGATCGTGCAGATTTGGAATCATATGGTGGCATCACAAGATCGACAAAAGAGCTACATTATAACCTAAGTATGTTAGGCAAGCATAACCCGAGGTATGTTAGGCCATTTTAAATTCTAGAAAGAAATGGTCTAGTGGCTTACAGACTAAATTTATCAGATTTGTTAAGTGGAGTTCATAATGTTTTCCATGTCCCGAACATAAAGAAATGTCTATCTGATGAACACTGGTTGTGCCACTCAATGAAGTACACGTAGATGAACAAGTGCAATTCATCAAATAACTAATTGAGATAAATCATGAGGTTAAGACACTCAAGCAAAGTAAGATACCTATAGTTAAAGTTCGCTGGAACTCAAAGCATGAGCTGAAATTTACGTGGGAACATGATGATCAGATGAAGCTTAAGTGTCCTCATTTGTTTGAAATAACAACTACGGTGGGCGAATGTATTGATTAAATTCCAAGGACGAAATTTCTTTCAATGTGATGATCATATGACAATTCACTTGAATTTTTGCGCCATTGTAGTAAGTCAATGATGTAACACAAATTTTAGGATAAAAATTCTTTCAACATGGGGATAATTTGACATCTGGTAATTTTCTGTTACTAGAACTCCGATACTTCCATTATGTCTTGCATACACGTGTCATAAGCGGCACATCAGTTGAACTTATAATCCACATAGGATTGTGAATCTCCATACATTTATCTTGCAAGACTTTCGTTCATTCATTACGTTTCCCTTTTATTATTGCTATCTTTCTCTTTCATTACATAATACTTATAATAATACATAGCATACAAAGTAAAGATTTTTCATGTACCATTAATCATTTGAAAACGATTAAAATAGAACAGGATAACACATTCATACACACATCACATGAGAACTTAACTAGAAGCGAGAACTTACATATCGCGCAATACATACAATTCGCATGAGAACATCATCCAAAATAGACCCTTGCATGTGAAGCCACCTAATTTCACATGATAACCATACAAATTTATAACCATACAAATTTGAAACCATTGCAACCCAAATTACTCAACTCCTGTGAGAAGTCTTTATTTGGACAAGAACCTCACGGTTCGACAAAACATCAACTTAAAAGTTGTATAAAAAGAGGCTAGACCGACCTTTTTGATTATAACAACTCATAACAAACTTTCCCGAGAGCTTTTCAATCAAAAACTACATATTCACGTATTGTAATCGTCAATAATCATTATTTGATACATAAACGGATTAAATGCTCAAGATACATAGCTTAGACGCCTCAAATCCTTGCTTTCTCACTCTAACTTCTCACATTTCTCTGTCAAGCAGCAGGAGTATTTCACTAAGGAATGAGCAAATTGAATGCTTTCACCTTTTTATAGGATTCCCAGACTTATCACCTTGATTGTCGTGCAATACTTGATGTCATGTCAAAACTCCCTTTCCATGTGTAAACTTTCGTCTTCTTTCGTTCCTTGGGGAATTTCATGGTGTTATAAGTCTAACCTTTAGGTTTCATTCTCAATACCTATTAGTTTTCAAACAAATACGAATAATGCGGCCTCATATCTTCCTCAATCTCTCATGTAGACTCTGACCCATTTCTGTGCCTCCACTGGACTCGTACCAGTAGAACCACTTTAGTACTTAGGCGCTTCTCATTTCTATCAATGTTGGTCAGTGGCTATTCAACATAATTCGGTCGTCATCTACCTCAATATCTTCAAGTGGCACAATCATGTCAACATTTGCACGACACTTTCTCAGATGAGATATCCTACCCTTACGATAGTCTAAAATGTCCCTATATACCCTGGGCTTAATTTCTCTAAATTTTGAAATCTAATAATCCTTTACAAGGGAGATATCGTTAACATAACTCTGTTACCTATATGTAACTCTACCGGCCTTCATCTCTTATTAGCATAAGACTTCTAGCGATGCTTTACTGCTTTCATAAAAGCTTTGATCTTATCCAACTTCTCTGTCATTGCTTCAATCACCTAGCTACTTCCTAAATCCTTCTTTCCAATATCACTGTAACATACAGGTTTCTTACACCTCCTATTGTATAGCATTTCATAGGGGGATACGCCAATACTAGAATGATAACTGTTGTTATATGAAAATTTTGCTAATGGTAACTATTCTTCCCAAATCCTTCCAAAATAAAAAACACACGCCCTTAGCATATCCTCCAACCTTTGAGTCGTTCTTTCCGACGAACCGTTCATTTAAGGATGATAATTCGTACTGATGTTTAATGTCATCCCCATCGCATCATGAAACTTCTTCCAGTACTTGGATGTAAACCAAGTGTCCCTATCAAAAATCATAGACACTTGTACACCATGACGATCTACAGTCACCTTAATAAATGATTCAACCAACCATTCTGAGGAGTACATCACTTAGATTGGCAAAAAGTGAAACTCTTCATCAAACGGTCGACGATCACCCAAATATCATCACATCCTATCATTGTACGAGGCAACTTCATAATAAAGTCCATCATAATATGCTCCTACTTCCTTTTGGGAATGCCCAGGGGTTGGACCTTCCCGTATGGCTTTTGATGTTATGCCTTCACTTGTAAACAAGTTAAGTACTTTCTTACAAACCCTAGCACATCAAGCTTTATTTCCGGCCACCAATAATCCTTTTCTAGATCGTGATACATTTTGTAGCATCGGGGTGGATGGAATATCAAGTCTCATGAGGTTCTCCATAATCTTTCCTCTTAGATACCCATCATAAGGGATCCATATTTGCACTAATTTGGTCCTATCACCAAGGGTGTTCTCTCCCAAATCAAAATTTTTCCCTTTTATTCATTTAGAGTTGACTCTTTCATCCTTCAATTCCTCATCTTAGAAATCCCTGATCTGATTCATGATATCTAGTGTTACAATTACTTGACAAGGCTTCACCCGAAATGGTTAAGGTCATTCCTTTCGACTAAGGGCATCAATAACCACATTTACGTTACATGCATAGTAATGTTTTCTCCTCTGCTTCCTATTGGAATTTACCCAGAATTCATGACTAGAAAAGTCCTTGGTGGTCTCTTTGATGGAACTATTGGCTTCCTCCTAAGATGGGTTGATTCTCTTCTTCTAGAGATTCCTCAGGAATCTCTTCCTATGGATGATAGGCTCAGATACATGAGCTTTCAAATGCCTTATTAGTTTCATTTATGCATTACAAGTAAACATGATATTTTACTTCATTTGTTTTGTCAACACGAAAATACTTCTCAGGTTTGGTCTTATTTGAAAGGTGTTTAACATGCTAGTTTTGTTCAAGATAGTATGTCTGCTTTCCCTAATACGTATTTGCAAGGCAATTTTATCAAATCAAAAATGGGATTTTTAGGTTAGTTTTATCTTCTATGGTTGCTGGGAGCTTTGGCATGCTAAAATGCATCTGTTCATGATACATTTTCTATGTCTTCTTCATTTACTATCGATAAAGTCAAGCACTGTATTAGGATTTATTACAGCTTGATTATCCTACTCATTCTTATCGCTTTCATGAGTCTATTTGTTTTCAAGTAATGCATATCCTTATGGTATACCCTAATATTCTTACAGGGAAGTGGATCAAATGGGGTCCTCCTCCTTTTGGTACTTTGAAGTTGAGTAGAGATGGTTCCTCAAGAAATGGCATGGTAGCAGGTGGTAGCATTATTAGGGACTATAAGGGTGTAACAACTGGATATTTTAATTAGTTGTAAAAAGAAGAATAAAAGTGGAAAAATACAATTTAACCCAATTTGAGGGGTTAAATGTGTCAAAAGTACATAATTTATATTTATTTTATACAAAAGGTGGTATGGCCGCCCACACCACCTCTGTACATCCTTTCATTCGGATATTTTAGAGAGAGAAAGAGCAGAATTCGGGTTTTTGAAGGAAGAACAAGAGGAAGTCGAATTCGAGATAAGAATTCGATGGTTTTTAGGTGTTCTTGACTGATTTCAGTTAGAGTGTATGCTTATGTATGTGTTTATACGTTTGTGTGTGGGTTTTTAGTGGGTTTTTAGGTGCTTGAGCTCATAGTAAACGGGTTTGAAGAAGTCATACTCAAAGTAGCATAAGGTGAGTTCTAGAACCCCACTTTTTACATGTTTTAACTGATTTTTGGGGCTAGAAATGCATGTATGTATGTTTTTATAAAAGGGGGTATGTATACCCGTATGAATGTGCATCTGTGTATGTGGGTGGGGTATGATTTGGGTGATTTATCGTTATGATGATGCCATGTTCTTGTTATGATGCTTAGAATGTAAGAAATAAGCATAGAACATGTTAGAATTAGAATTTGAATAGATTTATGATGATGGTAGTTAAAGTTAGTTGTCATGCGCTTAAGTCCCATGCGCCTGAAACCCCATGCGCCCAAATAATTACCATGCGCCTAAGTTTAGGCCAAATTTGACTAAGTGTCCATGCGCCTAAGTCAGGCCATGCGCCTGCATAGTGCCAAAGCGAAAGATTTAAGATAATGAAAGTGGAATATAATGAACAAACAAATGAAAGGAGGTTCACAACTCACTGGGAGTTGTCAGCTCAACTGTGTGTAACATAGCATGCCATTTTGGCTAACCTAAGAGGGTATACATACAGGGAATCAGTCTTGGTGACTGATTCATAGTACGAAACGGGATCCTTGTCACTTTACCCCGAAGATCATGTGGCTTTATGCCAGGATAGTCCGTGGCTTAATGCCAGTAAATGAGGAGGCTTTGTGACTGGAATGGTGGCTTCGTGCCACGA
Organism: Flaveria brownii; assembly: GCA_018326445.1. Taxonomy (NCBI): domain Eukaryota; kingdom Viridiplantae; phylum Streptophyta; class Magnoliopsida; order Asterales; family Asteraceae; genus Flaveria; species Flaveria brownii. The sequence goes on from BJCN01134590.1 coordinate 9,344, forward strand.
TGGGGTAAAGCTTGACAGGATCTAGAAATAGTGAAAATTAATAATAAAGTACGAAATGTACGAAACGTGCGATAATGAATAAGGTTATACCTTGTTGTAGGTACGATGTGTGCTCACGTATAAAAGTAAAGGAAGTGTTTTATGAAAAGAGTATTTTCATATATAAACTAATCGAGGTATTTTATCGCTTTTAAAACTAGAACTAACTCAGCAACGCTGACTTTAACGCATTTTCAGTTGCAGGTAGTTATTGCTGAGGGTGGCACGCGGGAGAAGCTACTCGGCAAGGGCAAGACTAACATCCGTTCATGATTAATAATATTGTTGCTTTGTAATGCGATTAAACAATTCTTTTGTAACTGTTAACAAGTATGTGTGTATTACTTAGCAACAGTCTTTATTAATGAGTGGTTGACTTTTAAAATTAATTCTGCATCGTTGATTTATGAATCAAGTAATGATATATGTATTTATTGCTATAATTGACCAACTGTGAGGTCTCCGGGATCGGGGACTTACAAAGGGCTCCGCTTTGGTTGCTTTTTCTACGTGCCATCAGGTATGTCTTTTCTTAATGTTAACCGGTATTATATGGGCATGCTATTTGATTTATGTGCTCTTAGTAGATTTGGATACTAATTAAGTTGGGATAGGAAATTCTTGGGGTATAAAGATTAAAATAAGTGGCTAATCACAGCTGGTCACTGTAATTAGGGACTTACTATACTTGACATAAACTGAGGTATTAACTCGAATGACTGTGTTAGTATTTGAATCTTATAGCGTTTAGAGGATGGCAGGACGGAAACCTTTGAAGGCTTCTAGAGGTGGAGGTTGTGGTGGACGTGGTGCTGGGCCATGTGTGACCAGGAGTAGTGCTAAGGCTCCTGAGACTGCCCACAAGAACCCTGAGGTTCATGGTAAGATGTTAGTTTGAATGCCTCGGCTAGGGAGGCGATTGTCGATGAGATGCACCATGTCATGCAGACAATCTTACTGTCTGTGGTGACCGAAGTAATCAGAGTAGTAAGGAACGAAGAAAGAAAGGAAAGGGAGGATAAGAAGGGGTCATCAGGGAAGGAAAGAAAGGGAGAAGGAGAACGACCGGAGCTTGAAACAGTATTGTCCGATGACGAAGAGGGTGCTTCGGTGGGTGTGGCGACTAAGGGCTGTAATTATAGGGCATTCCAGAGGTGTAAGCCTCCTTCTTTTGATGGCAATGGCAATGTTGCCGCCACTCACCGCTGGGTTAGGGAGATGGAGGCGGTGTTAGAGATTAGCGAGTGTCGCGAGGACCAGAAGGTGAAGTTTGCCGCTCACTCCTTCATCGACTCGGCGCTATGTTGGTGGGACAATATTGTCCAGGCCGAGGGCAGTAACACCATCAGGAGGATGAGATGAGAAGAGTTAAAGAAGATGGTGATTGAGGAATTTTTCCCTCACCGGGAACTAGATAAGATTGAGAGAGAGTTCCTACTATTTGAGGCGTGAACTATGACCCACTAGCAGTACACCACCATGTTCCCCGAGATGGCGAGGCTGGTGCCAGTTCAGGTGACGCCGGTGTTGAAGAAGATCAAGAAGTATGTGCAGGGATTGCCAGTTGATATTCGCAGGCACTTGATCGCTGCCCGACCAAGCACTTATAGGTCGGTAGTGGATTTAGCTGGGAGGTTATATGATGAGAGAGAGGTGGCGGTGGTTGAGGTGAAGAAGACTAGTGGTGGTGACCGGAACTGTAATGGGAAAAGGTTTGGATGTGGTGGTTTCACTCCAAACAACAAGAGGATGAAGGTGGAGGACCGTGGGGTGGGGTCATCAAATTCAGGAATGAAGAAGTGTGGTAAATGTGGCAGGGAGCACCCTAGTGAATGCAAGTGGAGATTGAATGTGTGCTTCAAGTGTGGGAATCTCGGTCATGTGGCAAAGGTGTGGGACTATATGGTGTTATAACTGTGGCGAAGAGGGCCACGTGAGCAAAGACTGCAAGAAGCCACGGGGCGAGGATTCGGGGATGAAAAAGAAGCCAGAATAAGGAGGACAAAGGGCGAATGCTAGAGCCTTCATGATGACCAGGGAGGAAGCCAGAGTGGATCCCGATGTCGTGTCAGGTATGTTTCTAGTAAAACAAACTTGTGCCTCTGTATTATTTTATTCTGGTGCTAGCAAGAGTTTTATTTCTACTGCTTTCTGTGCTAAGTTGTCAGCTAGTAGTATAAGTATTAGTGATCCATTCGATGTAGAGACTTCAGTTGGTAAGTCCACTAGAATTACTGATAGGATAGATGATTGTACCATAGAACTAGAAGGTCATAGGTTTTCTGCCAATTTACATGTCATGCCCCTAGGTGGATTTGATGTAGTGCTAGGGATAGATTGGTTAGCAACCTATGAGGCGAACATCGTATGTCGTAAGAAGATGATTCGATTAGTTGCGCCCGATAGAAGTTTGGTGACGGTTTACAGAGATCGTGTTACTATGATCCCGAAGGTGATTTCGATGGCGGTGGCGGGAAAGTGCATGAGGCGTGGATGTAGTGCCCATTTGGCCTACGTGAAGGATGTGAACACGTCAACACCATAATTATCTGATGTACCAGTGGTGTGTGACTTTCCCGATGTGTTCCCAGAGGATTTATCAGGTGTGACACCGGATCGTGAAATCGAATTTCAGATTGACTTGGTACCAGGTGCTCAGCCTGTTGCTAAGGCGCCGTATCGTTTGGCTTCCTCAGAGATGAAGGAATTGATGGAGCAACTGCAAGAGTTGCATGATAAGGGTTACATCAGACCGAGTATCTCCCCTCGAGGTGCTGCGGTCTTGTTCATAAAGAAGAAGGACGGTAGCATGACGATGTGTATCGACTACCGTGAGTTGAATTAGTTGAGGGTGAAGAATCGATATCCGTTACCGAGGTTTGATGTCTTGTTCAATAAGCTCCAATATGCCAATTGGTTTTCGAGGATAGATCTTCGATCTGACTACCATCAATTAACGGTGAAGGAGCAAGACATTCCTAAGACAGCTTTTTGCACACGTTACGGACACTACGAGTTTCTTGTTATGTCTTTCTGTTTAACTAACGCGCCAGCTGCCTTTATAGATTTGATGAACGGGGTGTGTCGGCCAATATTAGATAAATCAGTGATTATGTTTATTGATGATATCCTGATTAATTCGAGAAGTGAGGAAGAACATGTTGGCCACATACGCGAGGTATTGGAGACACTTAGGAGAGAGAAGTTGTATGCCAAATTCTCCAAAGTGTGCTTTTTGGTTGTGCGAGGTGCAATTCTTGGGTCACGTAGTGAATGCTGAAGGAATTATGGTAGACCCTGTGAAGGTTGAGGCGGTGATGCAATGGAAGCCTCCAAAGACACCATTCGAGATTCGTAGTTTCTTGGGATTGGCGGGGTATTATAGGAGATTTATCCAAGATTTTCCAAGATAGCTTCTCCGTTGACTAAGTTGACCCGTAAGGATGTGTAGTTTTTATGGGGTCAAGATCAAGAGAAGGCTTTTGAGGAGTTAAAGATGAGGCTGATGCAAGCTCCTTTCTTGTCGTTACCCGACGGAAGTGAGGACTTGGTAGTCTATTCGGATGCTTCTTAATCAGGGTTGGCTTGCGTGTTGATACAGCATGGAAATGTTATAGCCTATGTATCCTGACAGTGAAAGTTCACGAGGTTAATTATCCTACTCATGACTTGGAGTTAGTAGCTGTGGTCTT
>BJCN01134601.1:0-16489 GCA_018326445.1 Flaveria brownii
CACCAGTTAGAGCAGTAGAGAACATCATCTTAGAGGGTAGGAGGAGTAGAGGAAGACCTAGATTGACGTGCGATGAGGTAATTAGGCGAGATATGATACACTTGCACCTCTCTGAGCACATGATCGAGGATAGGACTGAGTGGAGGCGTAGAATTAAAATTAAGGACTTTTAGTTCGACCTATACGCAGGAAGGGTATTTGAAGTCTGGTTGCGGGGCCTGATGTCTAAGTAGCCCATATCTGCCCTTTAACGGTGATTCTACATGCACCTAGGATATATGTATGCTATGTCTTGTATGATTTAATGTGTACTGTAGGCTATGTGTTGTATGATTTTTTGTAGGATGTCTTGCTATCGATATGGCTTTTTGTATACTGTATGCTATGTGTTGTATGATTTATTGTATGTTGTCTTGCTATTGCTATCGAGTCGGGGGTCTCTTTGGAAGCGGTCTCTCTACCTAACAAGATAGAGGAAAGACTCGCCTACACCTACCCTCCCCAGACCCTGCTCTTGAGTGGGATATACTGGGTGGGTTTGTTTGTTTGTTTGTTTGTTTGTTTTTTCATTTAAAGCCCTAAAACTGCGGTGCACTGGAGATTTAAGTTGATGTAATTGAAGGTCATTTAATTTTATATAAGATTTGGATTATTGAGTTCTATCATGTACTTATATTGCAGGAGTTTTGATCTTACAACCTAATGAGAGTTTCTTTGCGATCAGTTAGTAGTTAGAAACTGAGGAAACAAGAGCCGAGAGGAGATATGAATTTGTCATCTAGTTTCCAGATTCGTGATTATCAAAGTATTAGTTGTGGGACACTTGAGAAGTTGAATTTGCAGTCACGTTTTGGCTACAGCTTTCTATGCAATTCAAGATCTTTGTCAAAAATTTGCTCCCGTAAGAAACTGGTTACTTCTAGTAATCATGGTTTTAATCCAACTACAATTTTTAAAGGTTTTACTTCAATTGGTATACTTAAAACATCAAGGGGGAATATTAGAACAGCTTGTCAGGGAAATGATTCAGTTGCCTTTTTAAATGGGAATGGAAGGGATGTAGAATCTACTGAGACTAAAAATGTAGAGAATTCAAAAGAAGAAACTAAAAGTGATTCAAGAGACAAGGTAGAAGAAGCAGAAGTGGTGGCCCCCACTATAGACGAGTTAAAGGAGTTATTACAAAAAGCACTTAAAGAATTGGAGATTACACAGCTTAATAGTATCATGTTTGAGGAGAAAACTCAAAGGATATCAGAAGCAGCAATAGCATTAAAAGACAAAGCTTTAAATGCATGGGATGATGTCAATTCAGCTTTAATTGCTATTGAAGAGATCACGAAAGAAGAGGACCCCGCCAAAGAATCTGTTCAGAGAGCCAAAATGGCCCTTTCTTTAGCTGAAGCTAGGCATCAAGTGGCCCTTGAATCATTGGATATTGCAAAAGAGAAAAATGAAAGTGAAACCGAAAATTTGAATTTATTGAAAGAAGAGGAAACTCTGTTAGCTGCTCAGAAGGATATGAAGGAGTGTATGGAAAATTTGGAAAATTCTGAGAAAGCGTTAAGTCGGTTACAAAACAGAAAAGATGAGTTGCAGAAAGAAGTTGTTGTACTGAATGAACTTGCAGAGAAAGCACAAATGGATGCATTAAAAGCTGAAGAAGACGTAGCTAACATAATGCTTTTAGCAGAAGAAGCTGTTGCTTTTGAACTCGAGGCTTTGAAACGTGTTAATGATGCAGAAATTGCATTACAAAAAGCTGAAAAAGTTCTTGCTGTTTCCCTTGTGGATACTTCTGAACGTGCAGTTTCAGATGATGAAACACTCAGTGATGAAAATGCCCTTGACGGGAATTCAGTTGAAGTCATTGCTGACAAAGACAGTGATGCAACAATTGAAGATCCTTTGAGTGGGTCCATACAAGATAACGGGTTAAGTTCTCTTGGTCAGATGTCAGAAGATTCTAGATTATCCGATGAGAGTGACAAAGGGAATGAACAATCATCCAAAGACACTGAAAGCGATTTAGAAAAGACGAAAACAGTGGTTCAGACAAAAAAACATGAAACACAAAAAGATTTCTCAAAGGACAGCTCACCAAAAGCACTACTGATGAAATCCTCCCGTTTCTTTCCTGCATCCTTTTTCTCATTGGAAGGAGATGGTACTGAATTTACACCAGCTGCAGCATTTCAGGAGCTCGGTGAATCTGCAAGAAAGCATTTACCTAAACTGTTAGTTTGGTCTTTGCTTGTTGGTGCAAGGTATGATTTTTTTTTTCTTTCTGGTTTACTTCTCTAAGGAACAAAATGAAATAAGGAGCATGCTTGTCAAACATTATGGGCTACTAATTTGTAGAACGTTGGTGGCATATTGACAGTTTTGTTTTCTATGCTAAACAAGAAGAACGGATTGGTAAAATATTTCAGCAGCCAAACATTATAACTACCAATCTTGATGAAGTTTCATCAAATGCTCAGCCATTGGTCAGACAGGTGAAAAAAATTCCTGTAAAAGTTAAAAAGTTACTTGAAATGCTTCCACACCAAGAGGTTTGATGTTCCTTGCTTAATAAAACATTGTAATTTGTCTGCAGTGATCTCTAAAGTAATATTTATGTTCTTTTCTATTATGTATTTATCATCTGCAGATTAATGAGGAAGAAGCTTCTCTTTTTGATGTGTTGTGGTTATTGCTTGGCAGTGTAATATTTGTGCCTATATTTCAAAAACTTCCTGGAGGTACTTCACAATTAATTAATATTTAATTACTGTCTGATCACTAATGGTTGCCACCCTTATCAGGAAGTCCTGTTCTTGGGTATTTGACTGCTGGCATCTTGATTGGACCTTACGGTCTCTCAATTATACGTAATGTTCATGCAACAAAAGCAATAGCCGAATTTGGAGTTGTTTTCTTGCTTTTTAATATTGGCCTTGAGGTTTGAATTAAAAGTCAATTTTGATATTCAATTTGTGCATTACAAATTTGCATTCACATCAAAAGAGAGCTGAAACTTGAAACTGTATATTGTTTACAGCTTTCTGTTGAGAGGCTGAGTTCCATGAAGAAATATGTTTTTGGATTGGGTTCTGCTCAGGTAATTGCAAAATCTTTGTTTGTTGCATACTAAGAAATCTTCATTATGCATCTATTGCTTTTGTTTTTACTACCAGATATTTAAACCTTTGTGGGTGACACAGGTGTTGGTCACAGCTGTTATGATTGGATTACTTGCTCATCTTGTGTGTGGACAGCTAGGACCTGCTGCAATTGTCATTGGTAATGGTTTGGCATTATCTTCTACAGCAGTTGTCCTGCAGGTAAATCATCAAGCAAATGTTGTACATCAATTATATCTATATATTATTTTCCTATTGTATAGTTTTACGAGATGAAATTGTACTACAGGTACTGCAAGAGCGAGGGGAGAGCACATCACGTCATGGACGAGCCACATTTTCTGTTCTACTTTTTCAGGTATCTACATCCAATCAGATGATAGTAATATAAGTTTATGGGTGTGAGTGATTTTTAAAAATTAAATCATTTCTGAAGGACATTGCATCTAATATAGTCCCTTTTTCCTGCCAGGATTTAGCTGTTGTTGTTTTGCTGATTCTCATACCTCTAATTTCACCAAATTCATCTAAAGGAGGGGTAAGTATGAACCTTAATACATAGTATCTATCCAATGAAAGATCTGTACACTTCTTTTTTACTTTCTGTGCACTATTAATGCTTTCTTTAACCAATGATCTTTCTATTGTCTCTGTTCTTAATGAGCTGAAGTGAATTGGTAACTTTATTTCGTAGTTGTTACTTCTTATGTTCTTTAATCTATTGTAGATTTATCACAAATTTGCTGCTTCCTTTTAAGACAAACATTTTTTTATATTTATCAGATTGGTTTTAATGCAATTGCTGAAGCTCTTGGCTTGGCTGCTGTAAAGGCACTTGTTGCTATCAGTGCCATCATTGCTGGGGGACGGTTGGTAAGTTCTAAAATTGCTGACCAACTTTTTGAAGCATCCAGTGTGGCCTAACCAACCTGGCTTTTAGGCAGAGGTGTCACATTTGACCCATTTACTTATAAGTGGGTTGATTTTGGCTGTGTTCTATCTCTACCAAATAAAAAGAAAAACCTTAGCAAAAAGGAAACAGGCCAAATGAATGAATGGGCAAAATCACCTAAAGTCTTTTCTTCCTTGCATGCAGTTTCCTGAACTGTTCCATTCAACCGTAACTAACACATTGTTTATTTATTAAAGATGGACAGAAAAGTGTTTACATTCAACCCAATCTGACTTTGACCTTTTGAACCTGTATTCAAAATATGGCTCTTTTACCTGAACCCATTTTGTCCATTACCCAACCTAGCTGCCACCTCTAGGTTTAAAATTGTGTTGCACCCTATAAGAAGCTAAATAGTTATCTGCTGACCTTAATTTTTCATAAATGATGTCACTCACCTGAGTTAAGTTTATAACAGGCCATTTTACATGGGAAGACTAGTTTATATCCTTTGAATTGTTGAATACTGCTTAATGTTATTCTGTTATACACTCAAATAACTGGGATGTTACCGCTACACAGCTTAATAAAGTAAACAAGTTGCTCCTTCGTGCTGTTTGCAGCTGCTTCGCCCAATTTACAAGCAAATAGCAGATATGCAAAATGCAGAAATATTTTCTGCAAATACGCTTTTGGTTATTCTGGGTACTAGTCTACTTACTGCCCGTGTAAGTAGACTTACATCCTTAGTAATTTCATTTGGAATTACCTCAGCTTTAATATCCCCTTTCTCATAATAAATGGAACAGGCTGGCCTTTCAATGGCTCTAGGAGCTTTTCTTGCTGGTTTGCTACTTGCAGAAACTGAATTCTCTTTACAAGTCGAATCAGATATTGCTCCATATCGTGGCCTTCTTTTAGGCCTCTTCTTCATGACGGTATTTCTCGTATTCTTTATTTCCCTAATAATCAGAATATAAAAAAACTTCATTATTTTTTTCCCTTCAGTACATATGCTATGAAATTTTCAAGTAATGACCGTGTTCTGTTTCTCAGGTTGGAATGTCTATCGATCCAAAACTTCTTGTCTCAAACTTTCCTGTTATTATGGGGTCATTAGGGCTTCTAATTGCTGGGAAGACCATAATGGTAGCTGCAGTTGGCAAACTTTTTGGTGTTTCATTAATATCTGCAATTAGAACAGGTCTTTTACTTGCACCTGGTGGAGAATTTGCATTTGTTGCATTTGGTGAAGCTGTCAATCAGGTGAGCCTCAGCTAACTACGTTCACTGATGCAGACAAATTTTTCGTTTTTATTTTTTATGCGACCACTTTGTATGGAGTTGAAATAATAGCTGTCATTCTTCGTGTGTCTGTGTGTTTTTCAGGGTATAATGACTCCTCAGTTGTCTTCTTTACTGTTTCTTGTGGTTGGAATTTCAATGGCACTTACACCATGGTTAGCTGCTGGTGGCCAATTAATAGCAACTCGTTTTGAACAGCATGATGTCCGTAGTTTATTACCTGTTGAGAGTGAGGTAAAACTACATTCACGAGTAAATTATGCCGCAATTCACTTGTGCAGTAATTTAGTCCTGGTTCATAATATCTATATTGTTTTGTCATCTATTCATTTTTTTTACTGGCAATTTTTTTGTCATCTATTCAATGGCCTGATTCTCATATTTCATTGATCTTTTCCAGACAGATGATTTACAAGATCATATCATTATATGTGGGTTTGGACGTGTTGGCCAGGTGCAGTACCATTGTCAATCGCATTTATTAAAAAACCAAACATGATCACACGCTTTTTTCAACTTTTTTTTTTCGTATGTAAAAATAATGTTCTTTTTAACTTCTATATCCATTTTTTTTGCTCTTTCAGATCATCGCTCAGCTTCTTTCTGAAAGACTGATTCCATTTGTAGCTCTTGATGTGAGGAGGTATAAAGTCATTTATTTCTTCTTCTTGTGCCAAGTATATGACAAGCATACTGACATCCATATTCTCCTACTGTAAGTGATCGAGTTTCAGTAGGACGTGCACTTGACCTACCTGTGTATTTTGGTGATGCTGGTAGTCGAGAGGTGAACCTATATGCACTTTTAAATAAAAAATGCAACAAGAAAACTCAAATTCTGAATGGTTTTCTGTTCCACTGAACTTCTAGGTGTTGCATAAAGTTGGTGCTCATAGAGCTTGTGCTGCAGCTATAACTTTAGATTCACCTGGTGCAAATTTTAGAACTGTTTGGGCTCTCAGCAAGTATTTCCCCAATGTCAAGACATTTGTGCGGGCTCATGATGTTGATCATGGGCTCAATTTGGAGAAGGCTGGGGCTACAGCGGTATTTTTTACTGTTACCATCTTACCTTTAATAATAAAAAAATATTGAAAATCAGGTTCAAGGTCTCCGATTAATGTTGTCTTATCTTCTATATATGTGATATTTCACACACCACATATAATGCTTGTGACTCGAGCTAACACATGTTGCAGGTTGTGCCTGAGACCTTAGAACCAAGCTTACAGATAGCATCTGCTGTTCTTGCGCAAGTAAGTGATTAGTTGATTGTCTAAATATGATCAGTTGGTAACTTGGTATCACCTGAATGCAAACCAGTTGCATCTAACAGTAGATCTAGATTATAAATCATGTGTTTCTTGGTTTTTCCCCATATAGTTTACTATTTTAATGTATAATTAATCTCCTTAATGGTTTCTACAGGTTGGTTTATGAATTTATTAATTTATATTGTTTTTTATAGGCTAAATTGCCAATGTCAGAGATAGCAGCCACTATCAATGAATTCAGATCCCGCCACTTGTCAGAGCTCACCGAGGTATCCAATCTGACTCTGTTGCTTCTTGAATCTTGTACCACAAAATACAGGTAGCAAAATGAGTGGGACGGGCAAGTTGAGAAATGGGTCAATGCGAGTTATTTTTTGTTTTTGTTCAAAACTATAAACTTTTTATATAAAATTCGTGTGTCGGAACAATAATCTCTTTTTTTAATAAAGTTTTAGGAGGTTTTATGCATTAAATTTACATTTTGACTCGTGTGACCCATTGATCCCTTTTCTTTTGCGCTTCTTTCTTTTATATTACCGGTTAGAGATGTAATGTATCTCAAACCAACCAATTCATAAGTAAATAGGTTCAAAACACGTCTAATTGCATTGCTCTCTCATGTTTTTGAATAAAAGTTGACCATATTGCGTTGATATTGCATTATGCAGCTGTCGGAAACAAGTGGAAGTTCTCTTGGTTACGGTTTCTCAGGGATCATGTCAAAACCTAAATCATCTTCAGACTCTTCTTCTGATGATAACCACAGCAGTGAAGGAGCACTCGCGGTATGAAGTACGGCCATACAAACCCAAACAGAGAAAAAGAAGAGTACTTGAATAAAATGGATTTTTTCATGGAGTGGATAACAGTCCATTGGCCCTCCAGTACAGATTGTACAGAAACATTATTCAACTGCAAAAATATAGAATTCAATTGAAATCATTCTTCGTTGCTTCATGAAACAACAGCCTTTGCTACTATAAACTTCTATTTGGCATTACACTACTAAGTTTCAACAGTCAAAAACATTCGATGGAATGTGTCTTCTTTTCGCTTGGTAACAATTTCAATTTTACTCTTAATCACTTCCGAATTATATTATAAAAATAACAAAGTAAAATAAGTAAACAATAGCACTCCATTTAGTACCTAGTGATTATCCTGGGAAACCGAAAACAGTAATATGATTAATCAATTATTCCTATCATAGTATCATATACGCCAAAGTGAGAATTGTTATAGAACCCGAAGCCGTGGAGCTGATTAACATAAGTTTATACAATGTATTTTGGTTTCACTAATTTACTATTTGCCTAGAGAATGTAATTATTTATGCATGTAAACGTTGAATTACTTTCAGGAAAAGATTATACTAAACATCCCGACGTATGTTATGCAAAGTACCTCTTAATGCTCTTATTATACAAACATATGAAATACAAATATATAAAGTTTGTATAAAAATACTTAAAAGAAAGAATATCATTTTCTGTAAAATAATATAAAAAGATTATACAGTCATAAAAAACAAAAAGAAAACTCGTTGTCACAACCATACCAATCACAACATCATTGTGTTTAGTAACAAAGGTCTCTGGAATTATACAAATAGAAAATTCTCAGATAGTTAATATTGGTACGTCACTTAGGTTGCATTCTGGTTATAAGAATGTAAAGTTTTTTTTAAAATAAACTGAACCTAAAAAAGTAATTTATATTATAGGTTTGCTGTAAAAAACTAATATTGGTACCGTACAAGCATCTGATGCGGTTGTAACGTTTATGAACAGAATAACTTTCTTCTGATGAACGCTCCACGCCACCTTTACAAAACCCTAATCTTCACACAACAAGCATAAACCCTAACTCCAAAATCAAAACAATTATAGGTTTGAGGCTGCAATCAACCTGTATATTATACAGAATGGCGTTAATTGATACAGCGGCGACTATGATTTTCACCGACTGTTCATCATCATCATCATCATCATCTTCTTTTTCTTCTTCTTCAACCGCACGGCTTCTGCTTTACAATAGCACCAGGCTTCAGAAGTTTCCAAATACCATTTTCCCTTTTCGTCGATCAAATTCCCTTCGATTTGGGGTCTCAAGCCGTACATCCTCCAGAACCATCACCACTCACTGTTCATCGTCATCTGCAAGTGGTAACTTCCTTTTATTCTTTTAGTTGTTGATAATGTTTTCCAAATTGATCGAATTTCTTGTATCTGCTTTCGCCCCTTAGACACAAGGGAGCCGTTTTGGAATCGCAGGTTAAATTCGTTAGCTTTTAATTCAAAGTTGAAATGGTTTGTGGTACACATGAAGAGACTTGTTTAAATCAATAATAAAATGCATATTCTCAAATTCTATAACTCATACCCTACCAATATACATATGGCTGAGAGCTAAAAAGTAAAAACCTCAAAGATTATATATATGTTGCAGCTATACAGGTAAATAATGATACATTTGCAAAGGTTATTGATGGAAAGCGTGTTGCAAAAGACATAAGAGAGGAGATTGCTGTTGAAATATCCCGAATGAAGGACGAGATTGGGATTGTTCCTGGATTGGCAGTTATTCTTGTTGGTGATAGGAAAGATTCTGCAACTTACGTACGTAACAAAAAGAAAGCATGTGACTCTGTCGGGATTAATTCCTATGAAGTGCGGTTGGCTGAGGATTCTACTGAAGAAGAAGTTCTCAACCACATCTTAAAGTTCAATGATGACCCATCTGTTCACGGAATACTTGTCCAACTACCTTTGCCTTCGGTAAGTCTTTGAATTTAGTATAAGCTCATTGTTTGTTTCTTTGTGCTATATTGATAAGTTGTACTGCACCTGTTGGACCAGCATATGAATGAGCAGAACATTTTAAATGCTGTTTGCATAGAGAAAGATGTTGATGGATTCCACCCTTTGAATATTGGTCGTTTAGCCATGCGAGGAAGAGAACCGTTGTTTGTTCCATGCACGCCTAAAGGTTGCATTGAGTTGTTGCATAGATATGACATCCCCATCAAAGGGAAAAGGGCAGTGGTGATTGGCAGAAGCAACATTGTTGGAATGCCTGCTGCTCTCTTACTTCAAGTAAGATCATCCATAACTTGAATGTATACGCGTTTAATGTAGATGTAAGAATTTTAACCCATTTACTTATGAATGGGTCATATTTTCACAGAGAGAAGATGCTACTGTGATTTAATGTAGATGTAAGAATTTTAACCCGTTTACTTATGAATGGGTCATATTTTCACAGAGAGAAGATGCTACTGTGAGTATTGTCCACTCAAGAACGAAGAATCCAGAGGAGATCACTAGACAGGCTGATATCATCATATCAGCAGTGGGGCAGCCAAATATGGTCAGGAGTAGCTGGGTGAAACCTGGTGCAGTTTTGATTGATGTTGGTATAAATCCTGTTGAGGTTAGCGACAGCTTTGTTTCTACAATGAAAAACTTTACAATCTCAATTTCATGAATACAATTCTCTAATGATAAATCCAAAAGGGCTGAATGCGTGAAATTATGAAATTGTGTATTATGGTTTTAAATATTTTGCTTATCACATGATTTTTCAAAAGTATGACTTTTGTTTATTGTGTCAACAGGATTCAGAAAGCCCGAGAGGATATCGATTGGTGGGAGATATTTGTTATGAGGAGGTGAGCAAGGTGGCTTCAGCAATCACCCCGGTTCCTGCTGGGGTTGGGCCAATGACAATAGCTATGCTTCTCTCCAACACACTTTTATCTGCCAAAAGAATTCATAACTTCAGGTGATCTTTCCCTTTTAGAATTATGTTGGTGGCAGCTGCCCTTTTTAGAAGACAATAACACAATAGAGAGAGAGAGAGAGATGTAATCTCGTTTTGTAGATGTGATAGATCTGCTGTATGTAGGGTCTGACTTTGCATGAGGCTTTGACACATCCATTCGATTATCGCTCATTTATGGACCATTAATAAACTGTTGGTGTTAAACCTCCTGAGAAAGAGTCATAGTAATGAGTTATGACCTGACTCATCTATTCACAAGCCAAATATCTCTCGTTAGCCAACTATGTGTTTCAGCCAACATATAATGTTTACCCACATGAATTAAGGGGGCACATTTACAATGGAAACAATTATAGGTGGATAGCCACAAGAACCACATCAACTCTTGTATTATGAAGAGTGGGTTAGGTGGTTGCATAGCCGCCCTTAAGCATCCCAATAGAGAAGGGCTCTCTCTATCTCCCTCCCTCCATGTCGCCCTCATAGACGAACCTATTTCTCCTCCATCCCTCTATGTAGACAAATTGCTCTATCTTCCCATTTGTGTTCTTGACTCACCACCTAAGTGCCATGAGGGCCACAGGCATTGATGGATTCCCTTAATACGTTGTGGCGCTGATGGATTCCCTTATGGTCATGCATCACAAGGTGTTTATGTGGTTCAGACAATATGTTTTTTATTATTATGGAGTAATCAACTTTTTCATACAGTATATTCTAGTTGATCCTTTTATCCTATTGACTGCTCATTCTTTTTCATAAGAGCGGGATAGATATTAAACACTTGGCAACGTACATAATAAGGTATTTATTCGTTTTATCCTTGTAAATAATGATTAATGCAATATATAATACCTACAACTGTCAACTACTATTACATTCACTGGAGAACCAAATTTTTGTTTATGGATCATTCTTAAGATGCGATGAATTAGACACATTTTTAGAATGTTGTACATACAAAACGGATCACTATTTACTTCACAACGCTTGGATCCATCACAGATTATGTAGCTTTTATTGTTGTTATTAATAAGATAAATTGAAGCCACCAGAAAATCTAATAACATAAATTGCATTCACTGGAAGACCAAATTTTTTCTAGCACCACATTTGTTTTGAAAATTTGAAGCCATGAGAAATCTAATAATATAAATTGCAAGGTATTCTTTTGACAAAGTATATCATAATACAACAACTTTAAATTACATGGAACATAACATTTCAAAAAGAATGAGATAAGACTAAAATGACAAAGGTGATGGGGGGACTTGAGGCCTGGAAAACAAGTCAATTCCAACAGGGACAATAGCCATCTACAAAATTTGGAATTACATGTCAAAGTTAGGGCCATTTGTACATTTCCTAAAAATTAAAACAAAATTAAATATCAAGATTAATGTTAATCCCTTATTTTTTTAAGTCTAATGTGATTTGACATTCAAATAAACCATATACGCATGTGTATGCATACACACGTATGTAAAGCTACAGTTCTACACACTCGGAGGTGTGGAAATAGAAGATGTGGCAAGATAGGCGGGTTGGATTATAGGTCCAAATGAAATTGTGATGAAACTTTAACAGCTCGTTATTAGTATGGGCCAGCCAACCCGAGTTGGGTTGTACCCACATACATTTTTTTGTCCATTATTTTGTCAATTATGATGGTGAAAACAATATGATTACCGTAATAATTTGATTACATGAATACAGCCAATTTAGGAGGTTTGACTTGTTCCTCTTTTAGCTAGATTACTTGAGAGAAAATGAAATACCTGAAGTTTAACTCATTATCCCATAAGAGCTTGAGGCTCAAACTGTAATGGCTTCACAAGCCAATTGCTAAACTGTGGGCTCTCCTTAAATACTTTCAGGGCTGAATTATATTCTTCAGCCTTCTCCTATTGAGCAATTGATGCATCAAACAAATATAATAAGCTACAACTGTAAACTAAAGGATTTTTATATATGCTGAAGTGAGCCACGAAAAACCGTTACCTTTAGTCTCTGGTAAGAGGTTTCGTTTGACGGGAAAATGGCTAAAGATTTACTCAGTGACAAGAACGATTCCAACATTCTCTTCCTGATTAATAGAAACGAATGAGGTCAGACAAATAATTGTAAATTGCATAAAGGGAACCAATAAAAGAACAAGTAAACAAAGAAAACAAACAAACATACCCAGTATATCCCACTCAAGTATTATAACAAATTAAATAATACTTCTGTTAGCTTACTTGCATAAAGTTGACTCTGAAGAGGGGTGCATGGCACCTTTTGCAGAGGTCCCCTGTTTCCGACCGGTGGTTCCAAGGATAACTTCATGCAGGCCAGATTTATTCCAGCTTATTGAATACCTGAATTCATTCCCAAATTTAGGAATAACTAGCAGAAAGGTTTTTAACTTAATCGGAATTTAACTCCAAGTTAAATCATCTTACCCGCATGTTAAAGTGGATGCAGCAGTTTCAGCATGGCGGAACACCTCAAGTGGTAATGAAGCTACAGAAAATAATGGCTGCCAAGTATAAACAAACATGCATATTTAGTGGGAAATAAAAACAGTACTGATAATTTCTAAATGATTAATTATTGAAGAAACTAAAAGGATTCTCTAAGCACCTTACAACCTTATTCACTTTAAAAGGACTTGTTAGTTTCTTTGATAACGGTAGTACTCTATCACTCAAAGCCCTTGTCAACTGCTCTTCTACTTCCTTATCAGAACAGTTACGAGATTGCCCAACAGTTATTGATGAAATGTAAACTGGTTGTAGAAAGTGAGAAAGCAATGCCCCTGCAACACATAAAATGAACTTTCATTAAGGTTATATTTTGTTACGAATCACCTGTCTATAGAAGAAGAATATTTTCAGGATAAAAATTCAAACATAAGAGAAAAGAAAATCAGGTAGGGTAAAGATTAAATATCAAACCTTGGACGCCAACAACATTCCAACGGGAAATTTTATCAGAACAGCTAACTGACAAAGTTGCATCACCACGGCCAGGTTTCCTTTGAACAGAGCCAATGACATGTGAACAATCACCTAAAAGTGAAATCTGCTTAGCACTCCCATGTGATCAAGAAATATTCCTCAAATAACAACTTGAATTTCTTTTAAGAAAATTTATTTCCCACTAAAAGCAACATCACTAACGACCTAAGTTGGCTAAAACGAAAAGCGAGAAGGTGATTATTATATTAATTATGATCTTGAGAGGGGGGTGAATAAGTGATGTTGCAATGAATTTCATGATGTAAAATATCTTTAAAAGATAAGCGGTTGAGCATACAAGAAATAGTTGAACAAGAAAATCTTGATTGGTTAAAAATATGATGATATCACAAGTTTATAGGACTACCATTATTCTTAATGGATGACTCCAAGAATTCCTCCATAAGATCATTCAGTTTGCTTGTTGAGGATATAGAACAACCTTCTTTTACAGAACTATTCAAGCAAGGGAAAAGCTGGGAATTCAGGGAGGCATCTCCACCTACAAGAAGTAGAATAATTATACGAAAAACGATTGAACAAGTTATTCCAAGTGCTTATTAATAATATACTAGGTTACAAAATAAAGAAAAGAAAGCCCCCAAAAGATGAATTGACAGCCCTGGCAATCTTACAAGGCAACTGTGATATGTATAAATGCAACTCCCAGCCTGGTCTCATCTTGTATTTGCCATTGCCAAAACCTCCTGCCTCCTTACAGAAAAGGGAGTCGGTGGCAGCAGCACTTGGAAACTGCATGCTACTCTTTTGAATCTCTGTATAGAAGTATCTGGAAAAGATTGATTTTCAGTTTTAGGAAGATGAAAACAAAGTAGTAATAAAATATATTATCAAAACTAAAGTAGTAAAATATGACTCTATGTTAGGGAATTTTGAAAGTTAAAAAGGTTTATGAAATCACAGATTAGTATCACAAGTGACTGAGCATCTTCAACTCGAAAAAGAAAGCTAGTAACAATATATAATCATATACACCAACCGCATTCCAACTATGATGTCAAAACAGTCAGCTACTAAATCAGTGTAGTCTTTGTAGTACAAAATCATTACACAAACTTACAAAAAAGATACATCTTAGACTTGTTTGGTCAACACAGACACACCAACACTTCTGGAAGCCTAATCTGGTCTAAAAACATGTAACATATTTAGTCTACATTTCTTTAATTTGCATTTTTTCCCCCAAAATTTAAGCGTTAGCGAACCCTTTTTCCCAAAATCAAATAACTAACTCTGAAATCAATATGTCTCTGGTTGAATGTCAAATTATATACCTGCTCTCGAAAGGAGGCTTTAAAAACACAATACCATATTACCATCTTAATGAAAAGTAGTCACAACTCACAGTTACCAATTACCATCCTTGTCTATTACATCAATAATTATATATCTAACTTAGAGTGTAAGAATGCATTAACTTGTATATCATATAAAAGTGCTACAATTTACAATCTGATGGCGATGAAAGCAAAAAAATAGAGTCGGAAGAAAAAACAAAAGCAAATCTACACACCTTAGCAAAGCTCTTCTAGCTACAACCTCAGCGTGAGAATCATTCAAAACATCTCCACGAACACTGAGACGCGAACGCCCAAGGCACTTAGTTCCCGTCCCCAGCGCAACCACCTTCAATTCTGAAAATTCACAAAAAAAAAACACCAATTCAACTTCAAATTCGATACATCAATTCTCCAAAATTTCGCAATTCAAGCAAATCCTCAAGTAAAATGAAATCAATCAAACAATAATGTAACTGATAATCAGTTGGTAACAAAATGTAAAAGTGAATTGTGTTATTGTTATTAGATTTGAGTGATGGAGAAGTAGAAGAAAACCTTGAGCAGGTGAAGAGGTGAGAAATGCGGCTAAAACGGTGACTTCACGGCCTTGAGGTTTTCCTTTCTTGGGGAGACGGTTGTAGGCTGCGAACACCGTCTGTGAGACGTTGTCTCCCCATTGCTTCTTCTCCGGCGACGGTGAACTCATCGGAGGGAAATGAAGGGTAACGGAGTGGATAATTGTTGATAAAGTGATGACCCTTATATATATATATATAACAAGTAACATACAGAAACAGTCCCTTCGTTATTTTCTAATAAATTGATTATTATGTCCTTAAGAATAAAACTTTTAGGTTTTTGGTCACTGACCGGACGAGCAAATGGTACAGACACCGAACCGGTATCGAATTTTTCATACCGAATCATTTTCGGTACCTATTTTTTGGTAAGTACTGGTTCGGTACAGTACCAGCATTTTACTGATTTTACCATCAAATGCCGTAGCGGCACCTTTATATGTACCGTACGTCCGTACCTAGCATTTTCAATATCAGTACCGGTACCCAATTTTGATGAATTTTGGGACCAATATTTTTTATTCTGTACCAGTATCATACCGAACTGGTACCGAACCAAAAATATTGGTCCCAAAAATCATCAAAATTGGGTACCGGTACTGATAACGTACCAATCAAGGTGGAGGAGATGCTCTCACCACCAATCAAGGTGGAGGAGATGCTCTCACCACACACACATCATAACGTACCAATCAAATTTTGTCATGTCATATTACACCACATTCAAATTTGTTGGCGGCGGTGTTACCAAGCTATGCCACGCTGCACAATACACATAAAAAACCACACGGCGAGAACATGCCATAAAAAGGAATTTTGCGACATGAAGGGCGGTGGTGGCGGTATTGCCGCTTGGCGCAGGGCCACATTGTAGCCTCATGACAGGTGTGCCCGGACCCCCGCATGAAATGATATGAATAATAGGGTAGAATTTATAAAATTATTAAAAACATAAAGTTAAAAAACATAGTAATATCAGTCTCGGATTAAACAACATATTCAATAATGTTTCAATTTGTGTTTAAATTTCTTTATATTTATATATACTTTTAGAAGAAAATAAAAGGCATGATAATGAGGAATAAATAGTAGGTGGGTATTTTCAAAAGAAATTGAAGTATAGAAATATACTTTACATAATATATTTATTAGAATATTTTTAGATGTTTATGACATATATGAAACTCAAATTTCGTTTCTTATACTTTCTAGAGTAAATTACCGTTTGC